>CM057455.1:1040257500-1040342500 GCA_016271365.2 Neoceratodus forsteri | reverse complement strand
TTCACAGAGGCGCCCAATTCCTTGAACAGTTGTCTGATTCTGGACAATGTGTACCAAATCGCTTCTCTGGACAGGGTCTTCAGCAGCCAGTCATCCAAATATGAGAAGACAAAGCTCTTCCTGCTAGAGGGCCACAGCAACTGCTTAGCATCTGGTGAATATCCTTGCTGCTGAGGATAAGCCAAAGGACAAGACTTTTAATTAGTAATGGCAACCTTCAATCATGAAGCACAGGTACTGACTGTGGCATTTGTATATCTTAATCTGAAAATATGTGTCCTTTATAAAGGGGGGGAAGCCAAGATCAAGTAGGATCGAAGGTGGGACAGTAGGTAGGCAACATGGGCAGACTAGGTGGGCCAAGAGGTCCTTATCTGCCATCAAATATTATGTTTCTGAGTTTTTCTGTTCATTCTTTGATAACCAGGTAAGGCCTACTGGGAAAATGACCAATTTACAAAGGCAACACAGGAGTACTGTGGAGGTTAATTGACTTTCAGAGTAACACAGTATGCAAGTGGAGGTTGTGGGACTCTAACAAGATCTGCTGGATGTACCAAGCTTGTTTACAGCTCATTAATTGAATCTCTAGGCTATACTGCCAGCCCCAGGGCAAAGAGCCAATCCACTTTTGCAGTTGGGGGATGAGAGCCTGAAGAGAAACCATTGGAAACTTTTTATATTCAAAAGGAGTTTACATTTCTCAGGCCCAGTACATGATGCCGATCTCATGTCCACTTGGAAACCAGGAAGTATCTGTATTAAAACCCTTTTCTTCTTTCTTGAGGGGAATGGGTTCCACACTATGCTTTTGTAGAAGTGACTGAACCTCTGTTAGAAGAGGGGACGAGTGGCCCAGAGGATAATGACAAGGAGGCAGTGGATGCACTGGAAGGGTAGACAGCAGCTCCTGAGCATGCACCTTTTCCACACTTTATAGGACCCACTCGTCCATCCTGATTTCCCTCCATTTTTGAAAATGAAGGGAGCTCCTTTCTTTCACCTGCACCAACGGAGGCAACAGGGAAGGGGAGGAGGGGAGAAGTCAGAAAGTACCAGGAGTGGATGGAGGGTGGTCTTGACCTATATCTTTGGATGCCACTGCATGGGTACCAGAGGGAAGGGGACCTTCACAACAGGCATGGGACTGCTGACCACAGGCATAGCCACCATGGGCAGCAGGCTTATGAATGTAGTCCCTACAACACCCTCTGGCAAGATAAGGTGTCAAGAGACTTCAGGAACCAAGATCTCATTCTGGAAATCTGACGCTCACATAGAGCTTTTTCAATATTATCACAAAAGTATTCTGGAGCCCCTAAAAGGGGCATTCATCACAGACTGTTGTATATCAGAGGCAAACCTAGCCAGGTTAGGTACGCAATCCCGACTAATGTAACACCGACATTTAAAAACCTGTCACCGTAATCCCGAATTCACACATTTCTGACTGTTTTCCTGCCAGTTAAAATCAAGCCAGTAATATTAAGCAGATGGTAGTTGTAAATCTGGGTCACAGAAGGGAGAACGAAGAACAGAACGAGGTGTGCAAAAGTATGGTTCAAGTGTGTTCTGACAGAAAAATTGCTTGTAGCTATCAAATTAAAAAAATGTCTCTGTCTGTTAACCATTGTTTTTGCACATGAAGCTATCAAAGATTCAATGCTGGCAACTTACTTCATTTTGCATCCATCTCTGCCTGTGCTACTGCAGCTAATGACAAGCTGTAGCTCTGCCAAGACACCTTGCTGATTTTCTGCTTTGGCAGCACCAATAAAATACATCACTGCAGTTCCTTTCCTTTACTAAAAGGGAACAGTTGATATAAATCTTATCTTTGCTCTTCTGCGAAGGTACTAGTGTGCAAATTTCGGGCACTGCCACTGCTGTAGGAGTCTGCAGACCAACAAACTTATATCTGGGCTACCCTGGAATTGGCCGCCATGGTGTATCTAATTAATCAATTAACCAATTTGCTCTGAAGATCCGAGGTATAATTTAATTTTAAACTGAGTAATAGGAACACACAATGCTTGTCATTAGCTGCAGTAGCACAGGCCGAGATGGATGCAAAATAATGAAGTAAGTTGCCAACATTGAACTTTCGATAGCTTCATGTGAAAAAACAATGGTAAACAGATAGAGACACTAATTAATCAGAGCTAGTAAAGCAAACAATGCTTGTCATTAGCTGCATTAGCATGGGCCGAGATGGATGCAAAACTATGAAGCAAGTCAGATGGAATTTTACAACTACTGTCGGGATTTTAACAGACGGGAAAACAGACAGTCGTGAACATGTGTATTCAGGATTCTGGTGATGGGATTTTAAATGTCTGGATTTTATTTGTCGGATTTTGCATGGATCCCACCTAGCCACAAGTAGCCAGGAGTACTGTATCTCCAAAGAATACCGCCAGAGGCAGCAGCCCTAGCCAAGGCATAGGAGGCATAATATGCAGAATGCAAAAAATGCTTACCAGTATCCATACCAACTGAAGCAGCCTTAAACAAGTCAGCCTTGACAGAACTGTCAAGCAAAGTCTGAAGCAGACTTCCACAGGCTATTCAGATAGTTATTCATACAATCTGGTAGTTAGCTGTTCTGTGGCATAAGGACACAGAGGCTTAACTCCTATTGCCCATAACATACAGCCTCCTGGATTCTTTATCAGAAGGCAGGGAGCTCATGTGTCTAGGGACCCTAGAATCATTATGAGAAGCCATGATAACAGAATTGGCTTCAGGCTGTGAGGCATAGTACGTCTCAGCAGATGGCGGAGGATACTGCTTATCAGACTTTTGGGCACTGCAGGCAAGGTATTAGGCTTTCTCCAGGCAGCAAAAGTAATATCCTCCAAAGCAGGATATACAGGAGAGATGGCAATGGATGGCATAGTGGGGACCTCCAAAAACTCCAATTAATTCCTCTTTGTGGGGGGTCTTCACCCTCAGATGCTATTCCCATTGTATACTGGATTTGTCTGAGCAAATCCTGAGACATCTTCAGGAGGGTACCTGGGTGTATATACAGCACTGGAGAGTCCTCACTGCATCAGAGCAGGACAGAACGTGAAGGCAAATCCCCCACATAGGGATCATGTTCCCTTTATTCATCCTCCCAATCCTCCTCCATATTAAGGAGATCAGGATTATATTCCTCTTTCTTGTCACCTTGAATGATGGAGTGAAAGTCTGAGTCACCAGTTGAGGCAGCAGCTGCAATGGAGGAATGGCAGGCGTGCTTCTGGATCCTTCTGATGACTACAGTGCCAAAGTGGGAGGCCCTGTTGATATGATAGCAATTATCACTGGTGGGAGTGACGGCAACAGTCAGTGAAGCAGTTCAAAGAGTATCACCAGCATGACCTTGGAGTCAACAAGCACCTATAAAGGGTCCTGAGCTACCATTATCGTCAATGGGATAGAACACAACGGTTCTATATTATGATAGTGATTGAAAAACAGCAATCGCTATCATAGCGAATGTATATCACCGAAAAGCATTTTGGCAATATACAAACACAAGCGACCCGACTTCTGGCAAATGACAAGTGTTTTTTGGGGGGAGGGGCTCCCCCCCCCAGCACCACCCTTACTTAGGATTGTTAACTCCAGGGGGGTGCATGTCGAGGAGGGGGCAAAACACGGACCACAAAAAAAAAATACAGAGAGCCGCAGGCAGTGGCAAAAGAAATCACCCCAAGCAGGTCCCGAATCCAGTTAATGCTGCACCGTAGCCAGCGACCCTCACTACCACACCACAAGGCTGATTTGGCTGCAACAGGATCCCCAACCTACACAAACCCTCCCTCCTATCCCTCCCCTTCCAGTCGCTCTAATCACCACAGCATCACTACCATAGCAGGGTAGCTGTTCATGATAACGATATAAATGAGTCGCTATTTCTACAGTCTCTCGTTTAATATCACTATCATCACTGGCTACTGAACACAACATGTAGGCTGTACACTGTTTGTAGTTGGTACAGCATTGCCAGTCAGACCATGACCTTGTTTCTCTGCAGTTCTGATGAGTGGTCAACAGGCAAAAAAAGAACTGAGAAGGAATGGGCCACCCAAGTTATATTAGCATTGACGCTGCACATCATTGTGGGAGACCCTGGCTATTAAAATTTTCCATGTTGTCCTGATGCTGACAGCTTACATTTCCAAAGGTGTACCCAATGGAGGAGATGTCCTTGATGAAGATCTTTGCCCCTCTTGGTGTTGAACTTAAAGAGCAGGTGCTTAGTAAGGGTGCATATCTTAAAGAATGAAGGTTTGGGGCCTTTAGATGCCTCTGCAATGTCAGTTTGCTTTTTTTTTTTGTTTAGTTACTTACTTTTTCATAATTTTATTTACATTTTGCTAACTGCTAGTGAAAAAATAGTCCAATGGAATCCCTGTGTGATGTCATAAAATCCTTATTAGCAAGGCTATTTCAATTGGACACTACAAATCTGTTTTCAGATTTTTATGGAGAAATAACACTTCCTGCCACCAAAATATGATATATTTAATAGAAATATGTGATTTTTGATAACACGTAATCTTTGGTTATAATTTAGCAGGTGACATGTTTTTCATAACCAGATCTTACTCGGAAAGAAGTAAAGAGAATCTAATTATTTAATTCAAAAACGTAACATCATACAGATGGAGCAGTATAGTGCAAACACATAAAAGGCAAAGTTTGTTGATGAAATAAGTATCATTTTCTTTTGAAAAAGATAGAAAAATATATTATTTCTCATTGAAGTACACTGGACTCTCAATGAGCTGGATGTTTCTGAGATCACAATACCAGCATTCTACTGAATTCGTTTTTACTATTAGTATGAAAAGCAAAGGTAAAAGTTGCACTAACCAATATGTTATTATAAAAGTAGAAAATAATTACTAACACATCAAAATACAATAAATAAAATGGCCAGTTTTCTATTTATTAGAAGTAAACACCTGCTCACTAAGAGCCCAGTGTATTTTTCAATTGTTTTTTTTTTTCTCACTGGCAGGATGCAGAGAGTGTTTTTTTTTTTTCTCCAGGCCACTGCCCCTGCCATGTGGGGTCCCACAGGGTTTCATCTTGTCCCTCATGTTGTTTGCAGTGTATATGCTGCCGCTAAGGGACATTATAAGGTGGTACAGGCTGAGTTTTCATTGCTATGCTGATGATAGTCAGCTGTATGTGTCTTGTGCCCAAACAACAGGATATGGTCACAATTTTCAATCAGTGCCTTGCTGAAATCCAAGACTGGATGAGTGCCAACTGGTTGAAGTTAAATCCAAACAAGACGGAGGTATTCGTGGTGGAATCTGGTCGCTTGAGGGTTGGGGTGCAGGCTGGTCAAGTCACTGGGCTTAAGCTCGGAGATTCCCAGCTGCTAACCTCCATTAAGGTGAAACATCCTGGCTTTGTGCTGGACAGTGGCCTGACACTCAGGTGTCAGCCATGGTCCAGAGTGTATTTTATCATCTTAGAAGCATTGCCAGGATTAGACATATGATTCTCCTGGGCAATCTACCATCACTAGTCCATGCCTTTGTGACGCTATGACTTGACTATTGCAACGCCCTCTATATACGACTATTTGGGGTTGATCTTCACCACCTACAGCTAGTGCAGAAAGCAGCCGCCAGGCTTTTGACTGGCCTTTCAAGGTCAAGTTATATTACGCCTGTGCTGTGCTTTCTGCACTGGCTTACTGTTAGGTGGCGGAACACCTTCAAGGTCCAGTTACTGACCTATAAAGCCCTACATGGACTGGGGCCTGGTTACTTGCAAGACCTCTTACAGCCCTTCTGCCCATCTCATCCCCTCCAGTCAGCCAATAAGGGCTTCCTGGTGATTCTCAGAGTTCATTTAAAGTCATCAGGTGCCCAGGCTTTTTTTTTGTGGCGCCGACCCTGTGGAATTCATTGCCCCATTCATTCAGATAGGCCCCATCGGTCAGTGCTTTCAAAAGTGATCTAAAGACCTTTTTGTTTAATAAAGCCTTTCCCTCCATTTAATGTTTATTTTAATATTGTAATTTATTGAATGTATTTAATTTTTATATAGAATTTGGCCATCTGTACAGCACCTAGAGTTGCAATGAAATAGAGTGCGCTAATAAATGAATAAACTAAACTTCTGTCTTGTGGAAGTATTAATTAAGTCTCACCCTGTAACTCAGAAACAAGCAAGGAAACCCATGGGATTCTTGTGGATTTAAAATATTTAGACAACCACCATGTACTGGGCAAAAAAAAATCAAAAATTTGTGTGGGATGCAGAAACATGCAGGAATGCCCTTAACAAGCCAATTCAGAAGCAAATGGTTTGATACCTTTTATTTTACCAACATAGATGTTACAAAAAGATAATCTATGTTGGTCCAATAAAAGGTATCAAACCATTTGCTTCTGGATCTGTTCTTACAAGGATCAATACAGCAACTAATCTATTTCTGTACGCTTAACAAATTGATATCTATACTTAGATATTTTGCCATGAATGGTTCTTGGCTATACTTAATTCAAATAAGAATAAATTCAAATAAAGTACCATTGGTGATGGAAATGGGGGGAACCTTAGGGAACTTCGTTTCAGTAGTAGAATCAAGAGCCTGACTCAGTTCCAGGAGCAAGTGGAGGACTTAGTAACATGTACCCACCAAAAGACATAAAACTGAATAAATAACATATTAAAATGCTACTTATAGTGAGGAAATGTGTCCACAGACACCTGTCAGATATGTGCAATTCTACATGAGAGGCAGAGCCAGATTAAGGCAACCTGGGGCCCTAGGCCCAAGAGAAATCTGGGCCCCCCCCCCACACTGTAACCATGCCCCTTCACCATGACTGCACCTCTTGGCTATTATTGCATATCAGTTACTGAAACATGAAAACAATGTTATTACTGTCCCTAAAAAGTGGCATAAAATGTTTCAAAATTAATGAAACTAATACTATCAGCATGGAAAAATAACAATAGCCTGAGTTTTGATAATTTAGAGAAAATAATAATAGGCCTGGTAAAAATAATTATTTGTATGCAAAATGTCATGATTTGCACTTCTCCAACGCCCCCAACCCCCGAACACACATGTGTGCACTCGCAGTCTGGGTGTTATCATACTGTCCTATCAGATAGTATGAAGTAGGATGTGGGAGTTTTGTTGGTTTGGGTTGGGACCGATCTCTAAAAGAGGCTAGGTCCTGTGTGGTGTAGGAGTTAAGTTTGTGGTTTATTAGGGGGGTTATGAACTTTAGAGATTATACTGCAAAGCGAGTGATTATTGAAGAATTTGAAACCACTCCCAGGATCAAACATTTCTGTTATTGGTAAGTAAGCCAAGATCCATAAATGGCAAGATTTACTGATGGGAATCTTGAAATACTGTACATTCATTTGTTCACCCTGAAAACAGAGCTGTATCAAGGTCAGAACTTCAGTATGAGCAAGATGAGAGAATTAAAAAAAAAAAGTATGATTTTTAATTGTACCCTTGAAACTTATTGTAGATTTCTTAATTTTAGGAGTGAGATTAAATATTTTTTTTAATTTATTGAGATATTGGAGTTACAAACCTTTGAGTCGGAGACTCCTTTGCAAAGGCTCCATGTCATGGAAATACAAAATAAGAGAAATGGACAATACAATGAAAGGTATTATAAATGAATGCCGAGGGTAAAACAACCCAGAGTCAAGTATGGTACAAAGGTAATGAGTAATACATTGACCGGTATTTCATCTGAATGCAGAGGGTAAAACAACCCAGAGTCAAACATGGTACAAAGGTTTCAACCAAATTAAGCTATTGCTTACATTCAAATTTCAAGGATGAAACAAGGTTTCCTAAGCCAATAAAACAGATACTTAAAATATAAAGCTTACACACTGAATTGCACTTTTAATCTTTTATAGTTAAGAGCAAGATTCTAAGCTGGGATTCTAAATGGGCGTGGGAGACAAAGCAAAGGAAATTTACTTGTTCACACTTTAAAGGACATCCTGGCTGGGGCCCCTGAAGCTGTCATCTGCACTGAACAGCTAATCAGGGATGTGAGAATCATGTCACAGTTCAGTCCCTGACTTAGTGGCTGAGTCCTTTACAAAAACATGCAGCTCAGGCAGAAAGAAAAGGATATATAGTAAATATATGTTGGGGATTGCTGGGGGCCCCCTGGCAAGCAGGGGCCCTAGGCCTGTACCTATGTTGCCTATGCCTTAATCCGGCCCTGATGAGAGGTGGTGGGTTCTACCAGTGAATTGTCTCCATTTCCAACACTGAGTACCATCCATATTCTGGGACACACACACACACACACACACACACACACACAGACTGGGTTATAGGATAGGATAATACATACGGAGTTATTCGCTACTATTTCAGCGGTATCTTCCTTATCTTTGAGGTGTTCTTGCGCTATATTCTTTGGTGCAGTGGTTTCTGTTTTCTTAACTTTTGGCTCAGATTTATTTTCTTTGGCAAGTAGTTTTGACTTAGCAGATGCTGGTCTGCCAGGAGTGTGCCTTTGAGGTGGTGGTATGCGTGCAAGTTCCATGGGTGAGGGGTTACTTTCATCAGCTTCTGGCTCATCTGGGGGCAGCTGAACTTGTGCTTTCACGTAGTACCCGTGATACTGAGAATGCAACTCTCCATTGCCAGGACTGATGGGATTGTGACTGGCTGAAAGTTTTCGCTGAGGTTTTGCCGTTGTCTCAAACTTAGCTGATCCTTTAGATGGTAGTGGTTTGTTAACAGGGACTATCTGTGTTTCATTCGGGCTCTTTAATTCCTCACTGGCACTTCTACTAGAACTGAAATTTTTCCTTTTCTCTTGTACTTTTGGTGTTGAAGAAGGGGAAGCATGTGGGCTTTCTTCAGGCGTTTGAGGAGGAGTGGTGCCTTTCCTATAAAAATGAGGGCTGTCCTTTTCAGAACGTACAACTTTCTCTTTAACTTTTTCTTCTGGGACTTCTTTCACCTCTACCGCATCATGAAATCTCTGTTTAATGTAATCAAGGCCTACAACAAAAAATAGATAAGAAAAAGTGAAACTGAAATGGTTGTCCATTTACACTGAAATGCACTTCACATTAAACCAAACAGAGCAAAACAATTCGACTGAATTGCCATCAATACGTTTTATTCATCAAATGACATCAGGGACAATACTGCATAGAAACACTAGCATTAAGAGGAAAATATGTGAAATTTGAAGCTGCATGTGATGGAACTGTTTAGCATGAAAAACACAGGACTTGGTTTCAATACAGTGCTACTGTATGTACCATTTCTTATGCATTTTGGTAGTCTAATGATTATAGTGCAGAATGGTGAACCAAGCAATCAGAGTTCAAATCTCACCAGTGCCACTTGCTCACGTTATGACCTTGAGCAAGTCTCCTGAGCTTCTTGTGCTTCCATCATTCCAGCTGCATAATTGGGCAGAGGAAGAACCCAAAATGAGTGGGAAGGGCTCTCTCCAGAAAAACTTCCAAATACATATCTTCAAATGGATTTTTCAAATGGTGCTGTTTGTTCAATCACGGTTTGATGTGCCCCACCATGCTGCCTTACATTGAAATAGCTTCTTCAGGGGACTATCATTGCCAACATAAAAATACAGAATAAAGAATCAACAAATCAATACTCAATTGACTACATTTTAACAACTTCATCCACTGCATGTGTAGTAACATGCCACTGTGCAAGATGTAAAGTAAGGTCATGTGAACACTACACAGGGTGCTTTTGGGGGCACAGGGCCATAATGTTGCAGTCACAAACAGTGCAGCAATATACTGCACTGTCAATACAGCAGGTACACTGCCATCACTCAGAAATAACACTGAGATGGAATATCAGTGCTGGAAAAACATATTCTTGATTTTTGCAGGGTGATCCAGAGGGCTGCACCCCTGAACTCCGCCTATTTTAAATAATCACCTCCGGGGGAGGCAACTATGGGATGGGGAGAAACACAGGAGGGAGGAAAATTATCAAACACACAACACTTTCAAAAAAAATAAAACACAAGAAAAGCACAAAGGTAGTCTGGGACAGGGATTCAAGATCCGGTCCAAAGATGCTCCACTTCCCTCCAAGCCATGTCAGCTCCTCGGCAGATGACCACCCAGCAGAGGTCTTATCCTCTGTATCACTGCCTCCCAATCATCAGCTGCAGGGTATGAAACCTCTCCTTCACCATGTCATCTTTGCAGTATTTTGTACTCTGTAGCGATTTTACGCTATGCTCTTTCTATTACGTCGTTTTGACTGTGGCATTATTACCATGACATACTGACCTGGTACACTTTTGGGGATGGTGAGGGGTCACAAAGGAGTGTTTATTTGAAATGTTAAGAGATGCTGAAAAAAAGAAGTGTTGGCTTCAGCACAGAGGTTCAGGAAAATATATGCTTACTTTCTGCAGGCAAAACATTGTTCAGGAACTGAAAACTATTTAAATGTTTAAAAGATTTTCATCCTTGCATAAAGGTGTGTTTAGAGGTGCATTTGCAATGGTACTCCCCTTGAGAAGCCATTTAAATACATGATGAAACATTGGGGCACACCAAACTGAGACTGATGAAACAGCTCCATTTGAAGACGTGTATTCGGAAGTTTTTTCTTTGCAGAGTGTCCCTTCCCCCCCGTGTTACAGATTGTGCAGCATCCAGGGGCAGCTCCCACCTAGTCATTTGCAAAGGACTTCATTTTCAGTTGCTGCAACACTTTGTCTTTTTTGAACAGAAAAAAACCACTGAAAGCAGGATTCTGCATCTCTGCCCAGTCATTCTGTGTAAATAAATTATAAAGAAAATAAAAAGGGTTGCTCATTTGCAGTTCCACTATTCAAATGAGCCGAAGCGAGCACGCATGGTGAGTGGTGACCAATAAGCAAAAAGGAGTAAAAAAACTCAATTACATTCCAGTGCAAGCTATTTCAATGCTAGGGCTGGTAACGTCGATAAATCTGCATGAACAACCATTAGCTACGTTGAAACTCAACGGTTTTGGGCAGGAAATATAAGCAAGGAGCAATCTGGCATGGTTGCAAATCTGTATCGATATTTATTCACTTCAGCCGTGATAACCCACCAATGCGGAATGGTAACCAGAGTTAGGGTATCCTACTCTGTTTTAAAAAAGTACCAGAAAAGTTCTGTATACAATTAAGCAGTCAAACAGGTGATGAAAACCCTAGCAATCTGCGTGGCCAAGAGCATCATGTGACTGTTCAGTTATCATAGCAAAACCAGCACCTCAGATCTCATGTTGGAATTCACATTAAACATGTAATTTTTTTTTTTTATGACTATCTTATAAAAATGACCTGCTTTGGGGTGTCATATTGGGCTAGATACATGGACATGTCAGCTAGTTAAAAGCACTCACAATGCACTGGAAGTGTTCATTTACTGTATCTCAACACAACTGGATACCATGGAAAATGTTATTCTTTAAATAACTACCATAAACAAACTACACAACCTCAATTATAAACTGCTCGCAGACCACCTATTAAGAAAACTGAAGAGGGCATAAAATCTTTCTTCAAACTGAGCAAAAACAATTTGGAATGAAGAGAGTCTGCACACCAGAGCCACTGTATATAATGATGTTAAAAGGTTTAAAATGTATTCTATTGACAGAAAATACTGTAATAACTTTTATTTGTAAATATCAATATGACTTTGAAAGTGAATAATACTTTGATAGCCACCATCATACCCCACAGTAATTCAATGGACATTATAGATTTTTGCTACTGTGATGATGAATACCATGGCCCAGATATTCGGACTGTGATGGCCTGCCGGGCAGTGGTGCAAGCCTGGGCGCAGTGCAACAGGGCTATGCCAGGGCATGGACCAGGCGATATTCAACGGTGCTGCGCCATGGCCCAGCACCGTTGAATATGGGAAGCATGGACATTAACACTGTGCAAGGCACAGTGGCACCGCACCAGCACAAGACACAGAAACTGAGCAGGGGGATGTGCCAGCGCAAGTGCAGTTGCGCTAGGTGCTTCACCAGCAGTATTCAACCTGGGGCATGCAAATGAGGACATAATGCATGCAAGGTGCAAATGGGGCCATTTGCATGTCATTATGGCCCCACTTGCATGCAATGCGCCAATCCTTGGTGAATTGCACCTGGCACCCTGCCAAGCTTCAGCCATTAGGGATAGACAACCTGTTGTGAAAATGCAGCCCCCTGCTCCCTTATGCCCAATCATGGGCTTTTGTAATATTAAAGGATCCCTGGTGGTCCAGTGGTAACCCCCTCACCTGATCACGGGCTTTTGTAAAAATAAAGGATACCTGGTGGTCCAGGGTAACCCCCCCTTTGCCCAATCGTAGGCTGCTGTGCAAAGACAGAGTTACCTGGTAGTCCAGTGGTAGCCCCCCATCCACTGACAGAGGTCCACCACCACCCAGGACCCCCCCAATCATAGACAGGCGGCAGCACCCCACCTGCATGCCACCCGGCCACCCGAGAATGACAGCATACAGTATGATCTGTATGCCTGTTGATGAACATGTTCATTCACATACCGGGTCTGTGTAGTACAGTATGGTCTGCATGCCCATTGGTCAACGCAGTGGACCAATAGGCATACAAATTGTACTGTCACGCTGTCATTCAGTGGGTGTGGCATGTGGTGGGGTGCAGGGTGGCAGGGACCCTGTGGGTGGGTGGGGAGGAGGTACCACTGGACCACCAGGTAACTCTGTCTTTGCACAGCAGCCCATGATTGGGTGAAGGGGGGGTTACCACTGGACCACCAGGATCCTTTATTATTACAAAAGCCCATGATCGGGTAAGGGGGGGTTACCACTGGACCACCAGGGATCCTTTATTTTTACAAAAGCCCACAATCGAGCGTACCAGGGGTAGGGGTCCACTGGACCACCAGGGGGGTATGTGTGCCCGGCAATGTTATTCTGGGTGGGCAGGTGGCCACCCACGGCTGGTGGCTGCTGTGTTGCACCGTGCAATTCAGAAGCCTGCTGTGGGTGGCTGGGACTTGCTTCTGCTTTTTTGGGGTACAACTTTGTGCTCCCCTGTGCGATGCAGTGCAGGATTGTGCCAGCATATAATAATAATAACTATTTTTTGAGCGCCTTTCAAATGCCAAGGCGCTTTACAGTGTTAAAACCTAGTTCCATAAAAATATTACAATTAATAAATAAAACAGCGATAAAAAATCATAACAATTCATAAAAAAGCCTGACTCCACAAAAAAAGTCTTGAGTGCCTGTTTAACGCTCCCCATTGTCATGCATTCCCGGAGCTGACGAGGCAGAGAATTCCAGAGGTTGGGGGCTGCAAACATAAAAGGACGGGCCCCAAAAGATTTCAAAGTAACCCTCAGAATCTCCAGCAACCCCTTGTCAGCCAAATGGAGCTGTCACACAGGGGTGTAAGGAATCAGAAGCTCTTTCAAGTAGTCAGGGCCAAGTCCATGTAGGGCTTTGTAGGTCAAAAAACCTACCTTAAAACGTGATCAGTCACTGGACCGGCAGCCAGTGCAGATCGCGCAGCACAAGGGTGATATGCAACCTCCTAGATACCCCTGTCAGCAATCGAGCAACAGCATTTTGCACTAGCTACAAGAGGTGGATATCAACCCCAGGAAGCACTAAGTAAAGGGAGTTGCACTAGTCAAGGCGCAAGGTCACAAAGGTAAGGACCAACACAGGCAGATCACTGGACAGAACAAGGTGTTTGACCCTGGCAATGTTCTTAAGATGATAAAAGGCTGACTTAACGATTGCTGACACCTGATAACGAAGGGTCAGCCCATCGTCAGGCACCACTCCCAGATCGTGCACCTATTCTGAGGTAAGGATCTGAGCGCCCCCCAGAAATAATCCAGAGGGCTAATTTGTCCTCAACCCCTCTATCCTGTGACCCGGGTCCATGACCATAACCTCAATCTTTCCCGCGTTCAACTTTAACCAGCTCAAATTCATCCAGTCTTGGATTTCAGTGAGGCAGTAGTTAAATACTAAGAGAGCACTAGCCTGGTCGGGGGCAAAAGACAGGCAGAGCTGGGTATCATCAGCATAGAAGTGGAACCTCAGCCCATACCATCTTACAATGTCTCCGAGGGGTAGCATATACGCTGCAAACAACATGGGGGACAACACCGAGCCCTGAGGAACCCCACAATACAGAGGGAAGAGTCGGAAGAAAAAGTCCACGACACAACTCTGTGTTCTACCAGTTAGGAAAGATGTAAACCATCTGAGCACTGTACTCGACAGGCCACAGATGGACCTCAGGCACTTGAGCAGCACCCCATGGTCTACAATGTCAAAGGCTGAGGAGAGATCAAAGAGAACAAGAATGCAATGGTTTCTCCGATCTCTTGTCATCATGAGATCATTGAGCACACGAACCAGAGCAATCTCAGTACCATACCTCTTACGAAAACCAGACTGGAAAGGGTCATAGACATTACGGATGGTCAAGTGGTTTTCCAGTTGAATTGCCACTACTTTCTCAATAACCTTTCCTATAAAGGGAAGGTTCAAGATAGGTCTGTAGTTAGCCAAAGTGTCCGGGTCCAATGAAGCTTTTTTCAGAAGTGGTGTCACCACCGAGCTTGGAAACTCACCCAATTCCAAGGAGCACCAGACAATTTGAGCCAGAACTGGGCCAATGGTCTTATAACAACCCAAAATCAGGGAAGTTGGGCCTGGATCTAAACCACAGCATGCAGGGTGCATCCCCTGGACAATCTGCATAATATCCTCGAACTCCAGCAGGTCAAAGGTACTCCGGGAAGTACGAGATACACCGACCAACCACATCCCCCATAGAGTGAATCAAGCTGATCTCTGACCTGATGTTGGCCACCTTATTTGCAAAGAATTAAGCAAGCTCATCACACTCCTTTTATGAAAAAGCTCGACGGAGCTGCAGACAGGCTGGGTTGCACAACCTGTCCACAGTTCGGAAGAGTTGAGCTGGTCAATTCTGAGTGACAACGATCTCCCTGGACAGGAACTCTGCCTTCTTACGGAAGATCACTGATTGGTAGAACTGGTAGTGCTCCACCAAACTACGATGGTTGGCCTCTAGGGCAGATTTCCACCAACGATGTTCTAACCTTCGTCCCAACTGCTGCAACTCCCGCAAAGACCCATCAAACCAAACGGCCTGAGGGTGGAGTGAAGGGGACAAACCCGGACAAGAGCCATCAGGTCTAGAACTGAGGAAATGGCCTTATTATAGGCCAGGATCAACAGCTCCGGACTTGAGCTGGCATCAGGAAGCTCCAAGAGGTCAATCACCAGCGCCAGATACTCAGGGCTCACATCCCATAAAGAACGGTAACTGACTATCTCCACAGGGGCAGACCTACAAAGGGGGCACAAAAGTTGAACCTCACGGTGTAATGATTGGACCAACCAACAGGTTCCACCCCCAAGTCAGAGGCCTCAATCCCCAGGAGGAAAACCAGATCCAGAGAATGACCATGATTACGGGTAGCTGAAGAAACAATCTGTGTGAAGCCCAGTGATGTCATCAACTAGAGGAAGTGCTGTCCAAAAGACGAAAGTTTGTCGATCCAGGCATTGAAGTCACCCAGAACTATCACTCTGGGCGACTCCAATGCCATGTTGACAGCGAAGTCTGCCACTTCCTGCAGGAATCACTTTTCGTCCCCGGGTGGACGGTTGACGAGAGCTATCCTGCAGCCCACACCAGCTACCACAGTACATTCAAAGGATTTGGCTTCCTCTACTGGTACACCAGTGAGGCCCAAGTCGGCCTTGAAACAGACCACTACCCCCGTGGTCCAATCTCTGGCGGTGTATCACCGAGTACCTGACTGGAATTGCTGCTTCCAGAATAGGACCAGAATTTTCATCCAGCCAGGTCTCGGTGATGCAAGCTAGATCAGCTGTTCCAACAAAATCTGCAATAACTGCAGTTTTGTACTCTATAGATCTGGCATTGCATAACACCACCCGAGTTGGGCAGGGTTCATGAGCCGTCCCAGCAAACTTGCCCATCAGAAGAGATAGTGCCCTTGGGTATGGGGACTAGGCATTGACTACCATGTTCCAGGCTCCATTTTGCCCCAGGGCATCTTCTGGACATAACCAACCCTATGCGAGAGGGCCACTCCTTCGACCTCCAATGTCCGCACCCACCACCACACCCACCCCATCCCTCCTACATACAATGCCCAGCACCTGACAGCTCTGGTAGATACAGAAAGGCAGAAGAGGGGGGAGAACAGGCGGAGGGCATGGAGAGAAGAGGACAAACAGCATAAGACCGGGGGGATGAACAAGCACATTCCACGGGCTAATAACTACCAACTAGAGCCAAAGCTCCACAACGAAAAATCCTAATTTTCTTATAAAATAACTACCCTAAAAATAGTTGCAGTATACCCAATAAAACTAAAAACCAAATAGACCCACACAAATCCCAACCTTCCCCCTTACACAAATAATTCTGAAATCATAACCCTAGAAATACATCAAGTAATAATTACAACGTAAAAACACTACATACCAAGACTTCCCCACGCCAAAATCCTCTCACAACTTCAGAGGTGGACAAAATAAAATTATACTAAAAATAACTAAACAAAACAAACATAAGCATCACATCCATAAATATAAAAAGTAAAATAGTAAATAAAGCAGTCATAGAAAGTGCATTAAGGAGAAAAACAGATGGTCCAAGTCCCGATGGTCCTCTCACTACCAGCAGGACTATCAAAGAATCCTCAGGAGCTCACACCCCTGGGCAGATGAATATAAGCAGTCTTTTCTCCAACAGTAATGTCAAATAATCCCCAGGCCTCTGGTGCTCTCACTACCAGAGCCTAGGAAAATACGGTTTATGGCACTCCCACTGCCACCAGATGATAAAATGAGATTTAACCATCATCCAGAAAACAGCCAAAAAAACAAAGTACCAGATAGCTTCACTGTCAGAATTGTACGAATGTTGTTTAAGGCACTCCCACTGCCCAAAAGGAGATAAAATAAAAGTCTGACCATAACCAGATTCAGGAAAGGAATCAAAATAATCCTCTTCAGGACCAGTCAAGCTCTACAGCTGGGGAGAGCCCCGAAAAACTGAGTCCAGGGTCCACAACCAGGCTGCTCCAGCTACCATGAGACCCCCACCAGAACCCAAAACAATAGGCCCCCGGAGATCCCTAGAGGACAGAGCTCCAACCACTGGCTCCCCGGTGGATTGAGTGTGGACCCCTGGCCTGCCACAGACCAATACATGGGCCACCGGCCAGATCGGACCTACTCACCGACTGCAAATTTAGCCACTGTAGTCCCCAAATCCACCACCACAGATCTGGGAGTAGGTTTCCAAAATTCAAGTGTCAAGTTCAATGTCCATTCAAATCCTTAAATCCATGACCTTCTGGCAACAATCCTCAGTGGGACGATCCACCTACAAGTCTGCTTCCCCACTCCATTCAAATCCAGCTGAAGAAAATAACCACTCGCACACAGCATGGCGATATGCAATGATTAAAAAACGAGGAGTACGTCCCAACCTCAGTGAAATCGGTGCAGATACTGATACTACTGGGGCCTACCGAACCACCACAGTCATCCAAACAGCCTTCAGAAGAGTCCACACGAGTTCCCCATGTTCCCCGATCCACAACAGCAACAAAAGGAGAGGAACAAACTGCTCAGTGGATTTGCTCGCCTCCAGATCTCAGCAACAAACAGCAAGGCAAGTGAGGGTAGAATAGAAGGAAAGTCACAAAAGGGCAAACCATTTAAAAAACGCTCGTAAATCTACTAAATTCAGGCAGCAGTCTGCTAAATTCAGGCAGCAACCATCAAAATAAGCAAGAAAAAGCTGAAAACATTGAAATACAAAAGAAAGTTTTAAAACTAAAAATGCAGGAACTGCAACTACTGAGCAGCAGACGGCACACCCAACCTGGCGGTCATTTTGGGATCATTCATTCTAGTCTTACCATATGCGCCGCACATCCCGGGCTGAATATCAGGATGTGCTGCATATGCATGGGCATGCCCCCTACACCTGCATCGCTTAGGATACCATTGCACCCCGGTGTATTGGGACTTGCGCTGTACTTGGCAGCCATTTGAATATCCCGCTAGGGCGCAATGCAGGGTTGCACCAGTGCAACTGAGTTGCACCTGGCACAACCCCTTTGAATATCCGGGCCCTTGAATCTTTTCAGCCATGTATAGTTTAAATCTGGGGAGATGCAGCTTCATTTAAGCTGTGTAACCCTACCTGAATACTAGTATAATATAATTATTTATCCCCGAAATATATATGAATGATGTGTGTGATTTACTAGACTCTAGAATGTTTAGGGATGACAACGACTAGAAATTTGCGAACCTTGATACTATTTACAATGTCATTTGTGCTTATATTGTCTATTTTTGTAATAAGTATATCAGATAGTTCATAAATATATTAGTTTGTTTGCTTGTGTTTTGTTTTCCAGGTAAGTACACATGACAATGAAATGCCTTTAACAGCCTTTTAGAGGTGTGACCTGGGAGAGTACAAAAGGCAGTGTTACAACAACAGAAACAAAAAAACACTGGGTAGAAAGAAACAAGTACACCTACACTGCACACACAATGAAGGCAAAACTGGCAGCACAAGGATCAACATGAACAAAAGGTTCAGTATAAACAAAGCAGTTATTATATCTGTTGTATAATCAAATGAATAAAATGGATACTGACTGCAGATCAAGTATACAGGAAATATACATAATAGAATAAAAATGGTAGGGACGGAACTGGTGGAGGAGCAGGGAAAGCCCAATAGCCACCCACAGGGCAGACAGGATAAGTTATATTCAACAAGTTAAGAGTACAATTTAGATACAGTCGCAGGCAGAGGAAATGAGGTGTTTCCTCAAAGCACTATTATAGGACAGATGTGGTGGAGAACTGCACACTGTGAGGGGGAGGGAGTTTCAGAGCCTAGAGGCAAAGGAGAAGAAGGCCTGCCCCCCCCCCCATCCTGGGGGAACATTTGGGAATGGTGAGGAGGAAAGTATCAGAGAATTTGAGTGAATAGGACTGGCCTGAGTTTTTGAGTACAGATATGGGGGCAGGCAGGAGAGAAGAACCCAAGTACCATGAATAGGAAGCACTGGAGTGAGTAGGAGCATGTCACAGTAGGTGACAGCCAGTCCTGGAAAGAACAGAATGTGCAGTGATGGGTTAACAAGGAGCAGGACATGAAAAATTATCATTGTTGCAGATCACTTTCAATTTGTGAACTACTAATTTGGAAACCAGTGGTGTAGCCAGGGATTTCAGATCTGCACTCAAGTGGCATCACTGCTACCCCCTTGTTAGGTTGAGCTACCGCCCCAGGTGTAGCCAGACAATATACAAATGTACATCAGGACCGTGTTTGTTGCCTCATTTGGCACAATAAATACAACTTTTGCATCTCATGACAGTGGTTGTTGCCATGCATGGGTAAATACAAATGCCATGCATTGTTCCCTAAGACACTCACATACCAGCCCAAAGCCTGTAAAGTTATATTGTCCTTGGGATGCAAAGAAAGTATTAGTGACCAGTCCTTCTAGTTTCGACTCCTATGAATAAAATTACAGAAAGGTTCAGTATTTTCTTTGTCAGTTTTCATGGAAAAAGGAAGCAGTTCAGAGCCTATTTGCTACCCCCCTTAAATAAAATTGCACACCATGGAGTGCTTGGAGTATGCCTACCTACACCCATGTTGGAGACACGTGAAGAAATCAACAAGCCATATTGCAAGCAGGGAAGCAGAACTCCTTCAACTACAGATAGCCTTCGTTGGGGGGGGGTGAATACAAGAGGCAAGACCAAGTCTGGTGTTAACAGATGTGCTGATAGAAGAAATGTGGTTGGAGAAGTCTACAGCAGAGTCCTGAGTTATTCCTAGGTATTTTAATTCCTTCATTAGGGAGAACTGGTAGCCATCTATGCAGCAGAGAGATGGGATCAGAGCAGGCTAGGCATCCAGCCTTTGACCAAAAGAGCATGGTTTGGGTTTAGGAGGCACTGAGGACTAGTTTGTTATTGATGAGCCAGCTCTGGATCCGGAAGAAATCAATGATTAATCATGGAGGTCCTTGGGGAAAACTAGCACTCCTAACTTGTTTTGAGACCAGCATTAATTGCTGCTCTCTTAACAGTAGGTTTAACTGTGAAATTAATGACATACTCAGCTTAAATAGAATGAATGGATCTGAAAATGGATCATTATTAATGTACTTCACAACTACTGGACAACTAGAGAATGATCATACCTCTCAACTATCCTGTATTTTGTTCCCCAAAGTTACTTGCTTCCTCCTGAAACTGAAGGTTCTGTCACTTAAGAATAGGGGTTTAAAAGCCTAAATATTATAAAACATACTTAAGAGTCTTGTTATGTATCCAACAGCTTTATTCCATGTAATGCTCGTTAAAGTCAAATGAATAAAAAACTTATTAACCTTAAAAAAAAAAAAAAAATATTATATATATGCACATACATACTTGAGTCTAGTTCTTCAGCAGATAATTTTAGTTTACAATAAATCAGTTTCTCTTAATACCTTCCTGTGTTAATATTATTTGTTTTGAGATGTGCCCCTGATTTTAATCATCTGTCCTTGAAAAGTGGGTGATGGAATTGAGTAGTATGATGATCATATTATGATTTTTGAATGGATGGAATATAATGATGACAGCTCTAGGGTTACGGGCGGGGTATATTTTGCAGAACTGCTCCAAAATTCAATAAAAACAAACACTTTATAGTGTGTGAGCCCCAGCCGTGTTTCATTATAAGTACAGCCCAAGAAAATATTTTCCTTTTATTGAGAAGCAGAACTGTTTTCAAAAGTGAGAATAGCCCTGTTGTGACTACTGGGCTACGCTGTGAGCCCCTGCCAGCATGTGTGAGCAAACCTAGCTGGATTGTGAAGTGTTCCTCTTACTTTTTTGTGTGAGGAAACCGCCACTGGGAACCTCTTATGTCTGGGTGCCAGGATGTTCTAAAAAAAAAAAAAAACACTGCAAATTGTATGCGTGGTCAGTGTAGCTACTGTATGTTTACAGACTGGTACACACAGCTGTAGTAAGTAGACCTGGTGATTCATTATCTTTTTGTCCCTTTGATTTACAGTACAATTTATTCACTCTGGATAGCTCAGCTGAAATGCAACACCTTGTTTTCAGTAGGTTCATACTTCTACCCATTTCTGAAGCTAGGTGGACTGGTGCAATGAGAGGTTATGTGACTTGCCCAAGGTCATACACTGAGTATTTGTCTCTAGCAGAGTTAGAACCTGCTATCCCAAGCCTGCATTCTAACCATTAGATCACAGTCTTGAGAACATCCAGACTTTCTGATAATGGTTCTGCCCAACCTGTAGTATCTGGCTACACTCATAGGATCAAAACAAAAAAACTAATACTCTAAAAGGAGTTGCATAGCTGAAGTACAATGACCAAAGCAGATTGCTTGCTTCCAGTCAATAATACATTTAGAGAATTCAGTACAGATCACACAGGACGAGGAGACAAACCCCGGTGCTTTGACTACCACAGGTCTTTGCCAGATGCCTCCTGATGAAGATTAGTGGTGGTCAGAGTGATGGGGGTTGTCGCCTCATCTTGTACATGTGATCTGACAAAACTAGTACAATCTTTGGTTTAGGATGTTTTTAATTCAAGAAATACATAGTATGTATTTTTGTGTAAACAGAAGTCGAATTGCTGTGGTAAGGTAAGCAGTCACCTGGGATGTCAACCATGAGAAGGCATATGAAAAAGAGTCATAGGGTATCTGAGTAAAATAGTATAGTCAAGAAGAAGCAGATTGTTCCATCAACAGGTAGTTATAATGATAATAAAAATTATCTCGAGGAACCATTGGTGAGGTTTGAGAGTGAGGAGAGTCCTCCCTTCATCTGGTTGCAAAGCTATGTTGCCATCTGTCCACTAAAATTCCTAGGCTTACCTTTCTAAAAATGAACCCATCCAAATTTAAATGCTCTCCCAGATTTATGGAAGATGAGGGTTCCACAGGAGATGACGTGGCTGTATATGTAGTGCATATGATGATGGTTTTGGTTACCACCAGTAGTCTACTGCTTTAGAACCATGCACATATATGAACAACGTTGTGTCTCCCTCCTTATTTCTGCTTCTCACTCTCAACAAGACCATTTGCCTGTTCCAGACTGTCTGCTTGCACCATGTGATAAAGACGGTGGATTTATCCAGCAAGTCATACACTGTAACCCTTCAAAATGCCACATGGACAGACATTTGGTAACAGCTGGTGTCTGCCTCATCCAGCTAGCGATATGTAGGAACCTGCACAATTGGCATAATTTTTCTTACCACTGGCTGACAAGTGGCCAATCAGGTGTTACTATAGTGAGATACGAACATACGAATCTGCCAGCAGAAACAGGCCTTACAATCTATCAAGTTAGTCTGCTCGAATGCACAGCTAGCACCCTTATATTGTAGCAACCCACCCTCCTCTCCCCTCACCTTTACCCCCCCTGCACCCTGTCCCATGCCCTTTTAAAACTGCCCACTAGGGGCATGGCTTGCCTAAGCAGAAGATGGCAGCTTAAACTTATTCCTCCTGGGGAACTGTAGAATCAAACCCCATCCTTCCACTCTCATACCGTTCCTCTTCTGTCAACCGTGAAGATCTAACAGCCAACAAGACCCTGCTAATATACTGTAAGTTATTTTGATCTTCAAAACTACCTAAACCTGATATCTTGTCACCACTGTGAGCTGGGCCTACACAACCTCCGATATGGCAGACTCTCATACTCAATCCAGCTCACTCGCCAGAGTAGAAGCAATGATCTCAAAAACAGTCTCAGATATCAATGATCTAAAAATAACGTCTCAACAAACTATGACTACTTTAGAATCCCTTGATACACGAATCACCTTTGCTGAAACTAAATCTGTTCAAAATAATAAAGATATTCAAAAACTGCAAGCTACCGTCAGAGAGTAAGACCACACCATCAAATCCTTACAGTACAAACTGGATCACATTAAAAATCACAACCGTAGAAATAACTTATGTTTTTTCAGTTTTCTAGAGTGGTTGGAACTCTGAGATACAATAGCATTACTATTACATGTCCTTCCTGCATTGTTAAAACTACCTCAAGACACACAACTGATAATTGAGCATTCTCTTCGCTGTCTCGGTCCCAGGCCTGCACAAGATCAAAGACCCAGACAGATTATTGTCAGATTCTTGAATTTTGCGCATACAGAGCTTGTCTTGAGACATGCTAGAGAAATAGGCATTTTGATGTGGCAGGATTTCAAAATTTCCATCTATTGGGATTTTTCAAAGGAGTTAGCTGCAAAAAGGAAAGAGTACAACCACCTGAAAGTTCTACTCCATCAGCGTCATATCAAGTTTTCCCTTTGCTACCCCTCCATAATGAGTCTTTTTTGGGAAATGGCTTTAAAGACTTTAATATGCCAGACGCTCTTCCAGCTTTCCTGAATAACCCATCAAACCCTCTTACCTCTGAAAAATCTGCTGCAACTGGCCATGACTCCATAGGAAAAGATCAAGTCCGACCTGATGATATTGAGGTGCAGAGCGGGGTAAATAATGTGACCCAAATGATTGTCCCAAAACTAGCAATACCCGAAGTCTCTCAGCTGAGACAATCAACTAGAATTAAAGATAAAAGTCCTTTAAAATCCTGCATTACCCATCACTCGTGCTGCTCTGTAGATGCTACCTATATCGCCCCTTCTGACCCGAACATCTTGGTACAGATTGATTCCTCCATTCCTCTCTGCAACAAATTTGCCCCTTTAGCCAACGAGCTGCACTCATCGCAGGAAGATGTCAGCCCACATAACATAGACGATCAAGTTGCAGATTCAGCTACAACCCTGCAAGGCAATATTTCTGCCGACTCTTCATGGGCAGAGGTGACTGCTAGCTCTCCTTGCAAAGCACTTGAACCACCGAAAAAGAAACGTAGAGCTAAAGCCAGGCAAAAAACTTCCACTGCTTCAAGGAACTCTTACGAATCAGTGGTGTACTGAACATTGATATATTTCTTTTTTCAATGTATTCAGCTTCTCTCAGATGGCAAGATATGTCTCAGAATTATGTGCTGTATTAGATATGATCTTTCTTTTTAAGTTGCCACCAAGATCGCTGTACAGCCTTCATTATGAAAATACTGTTGCTCCCAGCAGGTTGCAATTTTAGAAGGCTGTACATCATGGTTTATATAATATCCTAAGGAATCTAAACTTGTATTTTCTCATCGCAAAGATGAGGTATCCCTTTGCAGTGGCTTGTATTTCCTGTCTATACCTATGAACTTAATCCAATTTATAACCATTTTTTCAACATTTTGTTTTTTCACTATAGTGATCAAACAAATGTTGATTGCCATTATGTTCCACTAATGAAAATTTCATAGTTCTTTACCCTCTACGTTGACATATCTTTTTAATTCATGATTTATCCGAACTATATGACCCCTTTTCTAATTATATATTCAATCATAAATTTGGCATATCCTCTTTTTCACACATAGATGATCTCTCTCTCTATATATACACACACACACACACACACACACACATATATATATGTATATGATGCCAGCAATTTTCAGTGTACTGAGATAAGATACAATTCATACGATATAACATGTTTTACTCAAAGCCTGATTTATAAGGGAGCCTCTATTTCTGGCTTCCCTTTGACTTGTGGATTTACTGGGTTTATTTTTTAAGACCTGGTTAACCCACCCTTTATTACATCAAGGCTATTTTCGAGTTCTAAATACATCTGAATACATGCGTATTTAACATAATTTTTCATAAAACCCTATTATACCGAAGCTGGCTCTTATTCACAATTTGTTCTAGACTACCAACTATTGGCATAACAAATCTATTACTTTGCCAAACATACATTCCAAATAAATAAACTAATATATAAATACATGTTCTAAATATTTTATTGCATTTTTTTTATACATTCAGCTCAAACTTGATGTGCTGGTTACTGCAAAGCTATACTTCAAATATATTATGTTTGGTTAGATACGTGGTTGCTTTTTTTTGTGGCAACATAGATCTCTAATACAGTCAAGATAGTTAACCTTCTAAGTAGGTTGGCATATATTCTTTTATTATACCTACAGGTGGTTATAACACAGTTTGACTTTTTTATTCCTTATACTCTATGTAAGAGTTGTTTCTTTATAATGGGTTTATAACTGGTTCCCTACTTTATAGATAACTGTTTACTGCTTGCGCAATTATTGCAATTTCGTATGAATAGTGTTCATAAAGTTTAGTACTTAGGAGCAGACAAGTCTTTTTTTTTTTTTTTATACTTGCTTGCTTCCTTAGGTCTTTTTCCTTTATCTATGCCCAAGTGTGTGCAAAGAGAATCCCTTGGTATTGTGTACCGATTCATATCTCCCCACACTTACAAGGAATCTCTTTTTTGTTAATGACTCTTTCTCTCTTTTTTTTATTATTCTAAACATAGAAAGATATCTGTGCTACTTATACCATATATATTTTATTTCAAATGCCTGAATGGACCTGCCACTCTTCTCATAAACAAGTGTACCCTCTCTTATACTCTGATCATCCTCCACTTAATTTATAGGTCCCTTACCATTCAACAACTATTTCCCTTCCTTTGTAAATCACCATGAATGACTTACGTCTATACACATGGAATGTGAAGGGACTTAATTCTCCCTGAAAGCGAAAGTAAATCCTTTCATATCTTAAACATAAAACACAAATTGCTTTTCTTCAGGAAACAAAATTACTAACGGAGGATGTTAACAGACTTAAAAAAGAATGGGTCGGTCAAATTTATGAATCATCTTTCTCCTCTAAAAAAAGAGTAGCAGCTATTCTCATCCACAAAAATCTCAAATGGTCATTTATTAAATCCATTTCCGATAAAGAAGGAAGATGGGTAATGGTCAAATTAAACACCCATTCCGGTCCTCTCCTTTTTGTTAACATTTATGCACCTAACTCTGAGTCTACAGATTCTACCACCACCTAGCTCAACAATTACTATCTTTCAATACTGACAACACACCTATAATTCTTGGAGGTGATCTTAACCTAGCTTTAGAAGCTAGTATAGCTAGAAGTAACCTATTCATGGATGCCCAACCCAGAAGTATTAAAGCTCTTTCCTTATTAATGAAAGATCTTGGTTTAACAGATGTCTGGCATCTCTTTCACTCCCGTGACTGAGATTACACTTTCTACTCTTCCCTGCACAAAACATATAGTAGAATTGATTATTGGTTAGTCTCTCCTGCTATAACATAAAAAAATACTGAATCATCTATTTTATCTATTATCTCGGACCATTCCCCTGTTATGTTACAACTTTTATGGGGCCCTCTGACTCCCAAATCTTCTTATTGGCACCTAGATCCTCTCCTCCTCAAAGACCCTGATTTTCTACCTATGGTTAAATCACAGATTCTGGAATTTCTTTCCCATAACAACTCCTCTGATACATCAGCATGCACGGTATGGAAAGCTTTAAATGCCACAATTCACAGGAAAATTATTAGCTACGCTGCCCACAGGAACAAAGTAAGAGAGCACCAACTAGCTGAGATGGAAAATTCTCTTAAATCCAAAGAGAATATATATTTTAAATCCAAAAAAACAAAACCCCCAACTCCCAGCTTCATCTTGAAATCCTTCGGCTCAGAATAACAATAAACAAATTAATCTCCCGTAAAACTGAGCTTGCTATGTTTAAACTTAAACACAAATACTGGAAGCATGGCGACAAAATTGGGAAGCTTCTTTCTTACCAACTTAAAGCACAGCAAATGGAGTGACACCTTTTAGGTTTAAAAGACACTCAGGGTACAATCCATTCTGATAATCCATCTATAAATAACATTATGAAATCCTTCTGTCAGAAATTATATTACAACTTACATCCCCCCTCCAATATACAAATACAGCAGTTCCTAAAAAACCTACATCTTCCTCATCTCTCTGCTTCTGAAATGAATAATCTATACAAACCCTTTTCTCCTCAAGAAATTCAAAAAGCTTTATCCTCCTTGAAATCTGGTAAATCACCAGGGGGCGATGGATTTCCTATAGACTTTTATCAAATGCTTTCTGACACTCTCTGCCCTCATCTGTTTACAGTCTTTCAAGAAGCCATCATTAATGGCAATCTTCCACCAACATGTACTGAAGCAATTATCACCTTAATCCCCAAGAAAGATAAAGACCCTACTCTTCCTGCAAGTTATAGACCTATATCTTTATTAAATACAGATGGGAAGATTTTTGCTAAATTACTCACAATTAGACTTGAATCCCTGATCCCCAAGTTAATTTATTGTTCACAAGCTGGCTTTATTAAGAATAGATCTGGCTGTAACCATTTACATTCTCTATTTAATTTAATACATTAAGCTAAATTCCTTAAATCACCTGCAGCTGCTATTGCCATCGATTTTGAAAAGGCTTTTGATGCCTTACACTGGGACTACCTTTATGAAGTTCTGTCTCACTTTGGTTTCTCTCATAATTTCTGTTCCTGGCTCAAATTATTATATACCTCCCCTGTGGCAAAAAAGTTCTTACTAATTCTACTCTTTCTTCTCACTTTCAATTGGCAAGAGGAACTAGAAAAGGATGCCCCCTGTCACCCTCTCTGTTCATTTTAGCCAAGGAACCCCTGACTGCTAGTCTTCGTCAGTCCACAGACATTAAGGGAATCCCTGTTGGCAATTCAAGATATGTTTCCCTTTCATATGCAGATGACCTACTAATCTTACTTGAAAACCTAAATGAAGCTACCCGACCACTGGCTTACTTACTTAATAAGTTCACTAATATTTAGGGCCTTACTTTGAATTATGGAAAATCAGAAACATTACCCCTTAATGACAATTGTAAGTCCTCTAAGAACATATCCCTCGGATTTCGTTGGTCCCCACAAGACATCGCATACCTAGGCATCAAAATAACCCAAAACTTGGAAAAAATCTTGGACACTAATTTTAACCCCTTATTTAACAACATCAGGATGATTCTTGACAGATGGAAACTTCTTAATCTTTCTTTCATGGGGAAAATTGCTGCCATTAAAATGTCCATCTCTCCCAAGATTCTCTACCTTTTTGCCAACATTTCCTTGATCTTATCATCTTCTTTCCTATCTAAAATTGATAAACTAATTGGTATTTTTTTATGGGATGAGAAACTACCAAGATTTAGCCGTAATAAACTTCAGGCACAAAAGAAAAAAGGAGGATTTGGACTCCCATGGTTTAAAGGTTACCTATGGGCCTTCTGAACCACTCAAACTATTAAATAGTTTCAAAAACCTTCATTTCACTCCCCATTATGGGTTGCAGTGGAATCTGCACTATGCCCTGGAGGAGTTCCCACTTCCTTCATCTTTAATCCTCTTCCTTCCAAGTTAAAATCTCACCCAACCATATCAGCCTCTGTTCTTTATTGGAAACTAATTCACAAATTTTTGAAGTGTAACCCAACCCCTTGGCTATATGCCCCTCTCTGGGGCAACCCAACACTTACTTTAGATAACCACCCAATCTTCTGCTGTTCCTGGAGAAACAAAGGTATTTTCTTTTTAGGTGACATCTTGGACCAAAACTCACTTACTATCAAAATGTTGTCAGACCTAGAGAGTATCTGGAAGGTCTCTAAACAAGACTTCTAGAAATACTTACAAATTAGAGCTACTTATAATTCTCTTTCTCATCATGTGTATAAACATACTCTCCACAATCAATATGTTTCACAATGGGTTAACATCCATAAAATTGAACAGCTCCATTTATAAAGATATCAAACAATTTACCTGACTATTCTATTCCAGCAAAAAACAAATGGAGTGTACTAAACTATAATATTACAGATGCACAATGGCGCAACTGCTGGCATTTATCCCACCATACATTCAAAGATGCCCGTAGTTCCTTAATACAAATAAAAATCCTTCATTTATGGTACAGAACTCCTGCTGTACTTCATTGCATGGGACTTTTAAATAACAATAATTGTTGGCGCTGTAACTCACCTAATGGGGACCTACTTCACATTTTGTGGTCTTGTACTCCCATTAATAAGCTTTGGTGCAAAGTATATTTATTACCTACTAGAGTTACTCGACAAAATATCTCCTTAGACCCTAAACTCTTTCTATTAGGTATCTTTATCTCAAGTAACCCTCCCCTCTTATGTGCACATTTCAGATGGCTAAACATACTACTTCTCCTTGCCTGAGTCTAATCAATTGGAAATCAACTTGTATCCCAACCTTTTCAGATGTACTTCAAAGTCTTTCCCAGCATGCATCCCTAGATCGACTATCCCATGTCATTCATGACCGACTCACTGTATATGATAAATGCTGGCAGGACTATTTCAGGTATATTGAAACTTTCGGCTCCCCTAGACCTTAATTCATGAGTACTCAAGTCTCCCCTTTTATATCGACTTTAGACTGGGGTCTCCTTTGTTCCTACACACAGATATCTCTCTTATCGCCTTCTTCTTCTAATTCTTTACTATCATCTCCCTGTTTACCATCTCTCATGCACACATTACTCTTTTACTCTTTTCTTCATATATTGAACACCGATTGTAATGTCTTTAATGTCATTTTATGTATTTTACTTAACATTCAGGTTTTAAACACTTATTAGTATTCATTTTATATATGGTGGATCTTCTTGAACAGTTACCATGCTTAATTATAACTCTACCATTGTTCACCCACATATTTGTCTAAGTCTAAAATCCAATGAATAATTATGTAATGAAACCTCTGTAATTTTATAACTCATTTATTGCTATGCATAATATGATGTTTTTCTTTCTATATAATGGAGGATATTTTCCAATGTAATGTATGTTTTGTTCTTCTGTATATATTTTAAACACCAATAAAAAGATAAAGTGGAAATAAAAAAAAAACTGCCCACTGTGCTACAGGATACCACCTCCTCGGGTAGAGTGTTCCATTTCTCTACCACCCTCTCTGTGAAAAAAATGCCTCCTCATCTCTCACCAATATCTTCCACCCTCCAACCTGAGACCATGCCTGCTGATGTCCATTCCCCCTCCTCTGCTTAAATATCCCTTCTGTGCCCATTTTATTAATTCCCTTTAAATAGTTGAAGGTCTCAATCATATCCCCCTGATCCCTCCTCTTCTCCAGGGTGTACATATTCAACTCAGTCAGCTTGTCCTCATAGGTTTTGCCCTCCAGCCCCTGTATCATCTTAGTTGCTGTACACTGCACCACCTCCAGCAATCTGATATCCTTCTTCTGAAAGGGACACCAGAACTGCACGCAGTACTCTAAATGTGGCCTGACTAGTGACCTGTATAGTGGCAGGATCACATCCCTGTTTCTCGAAGAGACTCCTCTCGCAATACACCCCAGCATCTTGTTAGCCTTAGCTGCCACCTTCCTGCACTGAGCTGTGTCATTTATGTTACCCATTATGATCACCCCCAGGTCCTTCTCCTCTGTGACCTCTATCTGAACCCCTCCCAACTGGTATCTCCTCCCTGAGTTCCTTGCTCTGAAGTGCGTAATCTTGCAATTATTCACATTGAAGCTCAATTGCTGCTATTCTGATCATTCTTCTAGTTTGATCAGGTCCTCCTGTAGCCCCTGCCCACTCCCAATGCCATCCACCACCGCCCCTATCTTGGTATTATCTGCGAACAGATTGATCTTGCTCCTAACGCCATGTGAGATATCTGATATGAACAACCCAAAAAAACACTGGACCCAGGACTGAGCCCTACGGCACCCCACTTGTCACCACCCTAGGGGAAAGAGAGTGCCCACACCACCACCACCACCACATGTTGCTGCCTCCCCTTCAGCCAGTTCACAATCCAGTTTATCATTTTCATCTCTTCCCCCACATATTACAACTTACCCCCCAGCCTCCCATGAGGCACTGAATCACAGGCCTTGCTGAAGTCTAAATACAGCACATCCACTGCATGGCCTTTATCCAGTTCCCTCATGAGCCAGTCATATTATTCAATTAGGTTGGTCTGGCAGGATCTTCCAGAGATAAATCCATGCTGCTGACTTTCCTAGAGTCCCTTTTTCCTCCAAAATGGTCACCAGCCTCTCTTTCAGGATTGCTTCCATAAGTTTTCCTACAATGGATGTGAGGCTTACAGGTCTGTAATTGCCTGGTTCATTCTTTGAGCCACTCTTGTTGAGGGGCACCACGTGAGCCATCCTCCAATCCTGTGGTACACAACCTGTGTCAAGGGAGGTACTGAACAGGTTCACCAGCAGCCCTGCCAATACCCCCAACAGTTCTTTCAGCACCCTGGATGAATGTCATCTGGACCTGGTGCCTTATCCACCCTTAGTGTCTTCAGACCCTCCAGCACCCTGACCTCTGTAATTACCCCATCTGTCACCCCTTCCCCCACCTTGCCCACCTTCCTCATCCCCTGAAGTAGCTGTTCATCCTTCTCCTTCATGAACACAGAGCAGAAGTACTCATTTAGTGCGTCTGCCTGTTCTTCCCCCTTCTCTACCCACTCCCCATCCTTCCTAATCCTCATTATCTGGTCCCTACAGCTTCTCTCAATTAAGTATCTGAAAAAGTCTTTCTCCCCTTCCCTGATGCCCTGTGCCAGCATCAGCTCCCTGGAAGATGTCATCATTTAATTGTGACTGAGGACAAGTGCACACTGCTTACGCCACCATGGCGCCAACTGTGATAAATCGATAACTACTTTCCATCATCCATATCCTTTGCAAAAATTGGGGGCTTTAATGTGAATGAGGAGTGGGGTGGGGTCTAGACTGCATACTGGGTTGGGTCTGGGGTGGCTTACTGAACTTGGTTGCAGTGTCACGGTGGGGAGGTGGGATGCTTGATCATTTGGTATGGTGGGGAAGTTTTTATTATAAGAAGAAACAGTTTTATTATAGTGAACAATTTAATGTGCTCAAAGGGGCTAGGGGAGGAGGAAGTTGGGAGTTAGCCAACTGTTGGATGGGGGCTGTACTTCTTGGGGATAGAGGGTGTACTTGGTGGGGATGGAGGTGTTTTGTGGGTTTTTTTTGTTTTGTTAATACAGTTGTATTTCTGACTAGAAAAGTCTGAAATCTGGATGTTGGATTAGATTTTGAGCTATCTGAACATTCTTAGGATGCTCCAACTGCCACCACTGTGACAATCGCTAAAGAAAAAACAGACCGCCCCCATACTGCAGCTCATTGAAGTACCTGTCATGATTTGTGTGGTCTGAAGAAAGAAGCAGTTCTGGGCTATGGCTGTGCTGAATGTTTATGATCATGCAAATTGATTGTGAATAAAAATAAAACAAAACAAAAGCAGTAATTGTGACCCCCCCCCCCGAACATAAATCATTCCCTGCGGGAAATTCGTGTCACCCACAGAGCAACACACGGAAATTTTCTATAAACTCCATTAGTCTCACTAAACCTCCTGTGCTCCCTTGATGGTTGATGCAACTGCATGTTGCTTGTGAAGTCGTTTGGGACATACACTGTTTTGAGAGGCACAACATGAAACAAAATTATTTTCCTTCCTTTAACCTCCCTGAGCATTCCTACTCAATCTCCTGTTCTTACCTGTGACAGCTAAAGCAACTGTTCATGGCTTGTATAGGTAAAGTGCTTTTGCAATACAGTGATATGAAAATGAGCTAAACACAAGCAAATTCCTTACCTTTCCTTGATCATTCCGAAAATGACCCAGCAGTCTAACTCCAAACATTTGCAACTAATTTTCTACTTTCAGCATGCATTTAAGTTCCCTACTGTGTTTTTGCATCTCACTTACTTCTGTACTGCCTAACATTTTTTGTTCTTGCATACTTAAAGGATCACTTTTTAATAAGTTAAAACCCAAGAAAATCCCACACAAGCTTAATGGGAATAAAAAAAAATATGGACATGTTTCCAAGAGAAAAAAAAGGCAATTTGAAAATGGAAAAAAATCTATGGGCAGAACACTGCTTGCAGAGTATAGGATGGACTCCTGTGTCTGCAGATTATTATTATATACCATTCTATTCATGCTCTTAATGACAGATATGTGATGTAGACCCACCCCACAAACCCATTCTGTCAAAAGGAATACAGCAGTTTAATGAGAGGGTAGAATTACAGTGTAATTTTTTCTATTGACAGAATCACTAGCAGACAGAGATGCAATATCTAGAGGGAGGGGTGTTTGCTATATTTTCATTGTGGTCCCATTTAACTGGTATACAAAAAGCTTTTGGTTTCATTTAAAAATGCTGGCATTCATTCCAAATGTGCTCTGACACTTCAGCTCAATTAATGATGCAATCGAGCAGTCCTCTGTAGCCAGGACTCTTACTGAGCTTGCTCTACTAAATCTAATTTGTCACAAAATCGTCCAGCCTTAGGACATGTGTTTGCATCAGTCTGCACAGTCTTAGAACAAGCATTATTTATATAGCAAAAGTCATAATAGTAATGTTAATCAGTTCAGATCAACCTGACGTCATTGTATTTTATGCATTTTGGATTTGTGCATTACAGAAAAAAATTAATTATTCTCTTCACACTTCTGTGTATTTAAGTCAGTATTCTTAAAAAACTCTGGTGAAAGACAGAGCAAGTGGAATAATTCACAGTTCATGGGTTCAGCGGGCAACTGTGTATTGGAATGCTTGTGCAATGTTGACTTGGCCATTCACACTTCCTGTCCCATAACTGGGTCTACCTACTGTGCCACTGGGCATGGTGCTGTGACCTAAGAACCTTCATATTCATCCCAGGTTCTGCAGGGATGTTTGCCGTGGAAATGGGTAGAGATTCCTATAAGGAGAGACAGGGAGAACATATAGCACTTTCACAGCTGACAACTACATCACTCCAACAAGGCCCAACTCATGGTGGAATTTCATGACCGTTTGCAGGAAAGACAGGAAAATCTGCTGTGGAAGAAATGTCTGGGGATATAAGGCATCAGGTCACCATTCCTCCAGGCTTATGATTATTCATAATAAAACTGCAACCAAACACAACAGTGCCAGATGTGCTGCAGAGCTCAGACAAGGAACAAAACAATGCAGTGCTTCAGAACATTTTGACTGGAATGGTTAACTGTGCTCTCCTTCTGTCTTGTGACCAAGACTACCACGCCCACAAAGGTGCTGAAGAGCATGGATCTGCAACCAGCGAAGACCCAAATTTGAGAGGGTTCCACCCCAGAAGGTGCCAGATGGGCTTGGGCCTCAGGGGCTGATGGAATGTTGCAGCTTTGGTTTACGTGAGACAGAGGGGAGAGGGAAAGGACTATTCACAGAAATAGTTGCAGGAGAGACATAGCTGCCCAACGTATCTTCCTCACGATGTGCCATTAAGCTGGTGAGCCAAAGCTGATTTACATCAAGCCCTTGATATTGGGGGATATTAAGCCCTTAATAAGGATGGGGTGTCATGGCCTCAATAATGGAAGGTGCAGAGCCCCAAGTTAGTGGACATCAAACTTCAGAGTACAGAGTGGGAGTCCCACTAGAGCTGGCTAGAGGGCTAGACTAGATCAAATCAGCAATCAAGAGAGGGAGGAAGAGAATGTGAACCTGCTGGGTTCCTAATATTGTGGGTCATCTGTTATATGCAGAATATTTAAGCAGGGATACACAAGGAAAGCCTTAGTATAGCACAGAGTTCTGGCAACTGAGGGGTGAGTGTTCGGATATGTAGGCCGATTAGGGATGTCCTGGGAGGAAATTTTGATGGTATGATAACCATCATCGCAATACTGCAGTTATCGTAATATTGCAGTATTACAGAAGTAGTCATTTTAATCCAAAGAAGTTTCCTCAACATTTTGTGTTGGAGAAGGGGACATCAGTGTGCAGTCAATATTTAAAATAAAATTATTTTAAAGCCAGAAAGCTGTGGTATACTGTGAATCACAATTAACGTGGTGTCAGAATTTGTCCACTGTATTAATATCATGACTTTTAATACCAAAGTAAATTGTGAAGCTATTATACTGTGACTTTCCTAGCCATGATGTTCTTGGGATGTGGAGACCTCAGTATTTGTACAGCCCTAAGCTCATAGCGGAATACACGATGCCCACATATCAAAAAAACACAATTAAGGCAGAGGCTGCAGCACAACCACTGTATACCGTAGGATGAGTGGGTGAAGCACAGAAGCCATGGGATGGTACCACAAGATTGGGCAAAGGCAAGATGGGAGGAGAACAGGGACACTTAAGATGGGAATCTGAAGAAAAACAGGACACAGGCAGGGCAAAAAGCAAACCTTTAGGAAGACAGAAAGTCAGCAGATCAGAAGCATGCAAAGGAGGACTTTAGATGATGTCAAAGTCATGGCGAAAGCCTAATCTGAGAGCTCCAAGGTCATTCCCTACAATCTAAGGCAATCCTCCCTCTCTCCATGTTATTTCTTGGACCCTTCAACAGTGGTGAAGACTGAAGCTGACCACAAAACAAAACGGAGGCAAAGGCACTAAATCAGGGGCTCCAGCTGCTAAAATGAAACAGTTAATCCTGGGTGTGGACATTGAGGTCTATATGGCCCAATCCCAACATACCCGATCACATTCAGATTCCTCGTCAGACCCAGAGATGGATGCGGAAATTCCCCCACATAAATCGGGGAAGGCCTTAACTCAAATTCTCTACTCAGTACAAAACAAAATCGAGCGATCCATTGCTGACCTAATACAATATATCGCGAAACTGGATAAAAAGGCGTCAGAGAACACTAATAAAACATCGGCCAAGGTGCAGGCCCAAGAAACCATGGAACAGGACATTGTTTATCTGCAGCAGAGGGATTGGGACCTTAATAACAGGAAGGAGGACATCAAAAGCTGGGCACACTGAAATAACTTTAGAGTGCATGGTGTGCGGAGGGAGCAGAGGAAGGATTCACTTCACGGGTAGATTTCATGCAACATCATCTAAAAACCACCTTTTCTTTGCCCTCCAATCTTCATCTGGATATTAACAGATCATACTACTTACTGGGACTATGGCCTATGGCCCCAACTGCCTGCCCCAGATCGTGGGTCATCAGGATGGTTTACTACCAGGTATAGGATCAGATTTTACAGGAAGCCTGGCGGCACAGGGACTTAAGATATGAAACAGCACCCATCTTTTTTGGCCATGATTTTTCCCAAACTTTGCAAGCAGAACGACAATGGGTGAGAGCATCATTAAGGAGATTAAAGAGAAGAACGGGATCCCGGCTCGACTAAAATTCCCATCAAAATTAAAAATTCACCTGGAATCGGGTCCTAAAATGTTCCTTTCATTGGTGGAGGTCAAAAAGTCAAAATGTATTTATTGTTCAGTTGTAGACCTTTACAAAGTGCATAGACATATGATCTTAAAAATACAGTACAAATCATACAATATAAAAATACATTATACATAATAAGTTATAACAGAGAAGAAAGTACATCTGTAAAACATTCTTCATGCCTAAAAATGTATTCAGTAACAATCAATCATATTTCATATGATAGCCTAAGGTTCTGTAATCGTATTAGCTCTAACCTTTAGTACGTTGCTTTTGAACAGTTCTAGCCTATATTTTGTGTAAAGTTTTCTTAAAGTGTTATCAGTGGGTACATCCAGGTAATACTTGAAAACATGGCGGCAGTTATTTTGAACTAGCCATGAGGAAATCTTAAGGCTCTCTATTAAATCTTTTTTAATGTGAAAATTCTAATTTACCTGTTACCATATGTCTTATACTTTAAGCTAACCCATATTCCTTTATCAACATAACATTTCAAGTATTGGTGACCATAAGTTTGCAACATGTTGTTGAGATGTGTATACCAGCTTGGTTGTTTGCACCCCAAGCAAAGCCGTTTGATTCTCGTTTAGACATACAAGAGGTAGTCGATGTTTTTCCAGTCTAGCAACCCTTATACAATATTCTATTTTCCTAGTGTCTGCCAGAGCTGCCAATTTGTGTGTTCCCAATTCTGCTCTTAACAGAGCAGCAGGGATGGAACTTCCTACTCCCAGAGCTGCATGATAAAGTTTATTTAAGGGAGGTTCTAACATTTTTATTTTTTTACCATCCCAAACTTCGTACATGTACAAAGCCTGTGGGGTATATTTAGATTGAGCTGCTTTCAAGAGGGGTACAACTGTATTGCCCCCATATTTATTATGAAAATTTCACTAAAGCTCCCACTGTTTGCTTGGTTTTACCAGTTGTTTTTCATATGCTACTCCCAGCTGCCACTGGATGTTAATGTCAGACCCAGATAGACATAAGATTTAACAGTTTTATATAGCTATTCCCTATCTGCCAAGATTCATTATATTTACTAGTACCGAAAACCAGGACCTGGCTTTTATCATGGTTTATTTTAGACTATTTCTCTGCATGTTGATTTAAAGCCATTAATTTCTTCTGCAGTCTTGGTTTTGACAGTGCAAAGAATGACAAATCAGCAGCATATGCTAGGGCTGGGCACAGACTGGCACCAATTAAGATGAATCTGAACAGAAGTCAGAGAGTTGTGTAAGCAAACCATCTAAATAAATGCAGAATAAGGCTGGCACAAGGACACAGCCGTGCCTGATCCCTTTGTTGGAATTTTTGCAGATAATTGTCCTGTTGTTCCCATCCTTATCTGTGTTCAGGTGTCACTGCACAGATCCTTTAAGATGCTAAGTTCTGGTTGAATTCTCCTCTGAAACAATATTTGCCATAAACTAGCTCGAGAGACATTATCAATAGCGGCACTAAAATCAATAAAGGCTACAAAAAGCCTCTGCTTCCTTAACCTCACATATTTTTCAATAAAGTGCACTAACATGAAACAATTATCTGTCATACTATAACCTGCTCAAAAGCCAGCCTGCAGTTCAGATAAGTTACCCAGGGCATTCAGTTGTGCTAACAACCTATTAAAGAGGAGTGAAGATGCAATTTAAACTAGCAGGAGCTGATTGTGTGAGGAGTGGGTTCTGCTTCTTATTCTTCCTCCCCATGGAGTGCATCAAGTAGGCTGTACAATCTTGATCAGACTAGCTGTTGATATGATCAGCTTTCCCGAAGGGGAGGGACACCTTTTTCATTGGTATTGCTTTTCAAAAACCTTTTGGAGGGACCGATGACCCTTCCCCGGGAAAAGAGGTTTGGGGGACATCCCACTGAAGCCTGCAAGTTCTTATGGCCATGCTTCTCCCCTGGTTTCTCTCTTGGGGCCTAGGGGTGAATTATGTATTTCCTCCGGGGGGTGAGGGAGTGTCTTGGCTTTCCAAGGGAGATAATGGGTGTGGAGAAATGAGGCTGTAATTAGCAGCAGGATTAATTTGGGTTCTGGCCTGGACCACACTCTTGTGTCTGGATTTATACCAAGGGATGGTCTTGGGGAGGGTTCCATTGCCAGTGGATGTCTGTTTCTTAAGGTATGGGGGTGGGGTGGATCCTCAGAGAAGGCTTTGGAGTGTAGTATCTAATCCAAACACCTTCTGCTGAAGCCTGAGCTATGGTGGTGATGTTTTTCTAAGTGGTGTTGTGAGGACCCAGATTGGTTGGGCTAGTCGCCACAGGCTCTCGAGGATTTAGGGGCTAGGTAAGGTATTCACCTTACAACAGCTAACACTTGATAGTGGCTTAAGTTCTGATTTCTCTTTCTAAGCCACTAATTTACTTAGGAAGCAAGTTGATTACTATGTTTCAAGGAACCAAGTTCATTGTATGATTTTGGTTATGGGTTCCTTGTTTTGGTTTGAGTTTATTCAACTACTTGATGTCAGATTGTTGCAAGCCATCACAACACTGTGTTCTTCTTTACTGGGGTCCTTAATATAAATAATGTTTCAATGAGATCTAAGCCATGCTACACAAGCAGTCTTTCTGACTCTTTAAAATGGCACAGTTGAATATATGTACTTATAATATGAAAGGGGTTAATTTCCCGGATCGTGTACTCGATTACCACAGAGCTTAAGAGAATGAACTGTGATGTGGCTTTTTACAAGGGATGCATTGTCAAACTCTGAACATTTAAAAGCTGCCTCGTGGTTGGGTGGGATAGGTGGTTACAGCATCTCATCCCATGGCAAGAAAGGCAAGAGGGTGGCATTCTAATCAAAGAGGCTAGTCCTGTCATCGAATCCTCAGAGATGGGGCTCCTGGGTAGATATGCTAGAATTTCTGGTATCCTTAGGGTGAAAAGGGTACAGTTCATCAACATTTATGCCCCCAAAATAAATACAGTGAATTCCACTTGTATGCCATTTGGATGTATGCACATTCCGTATGTATGCACAAAAATGGCATGTCCCAAACCCAACCAACTTAATAAAAAATGTGCTTGCATGCACACAATGTTCGGTTGTATGCACACTTTGTCCTCCATACAGTGGTTTCACAGGCATTAATACTGTTACTCACACCTATTAAAGAGGTGCTAACTGCTGCCAGTTGTTAAAGACATACAAGTTTTACTCGGTTTCAGCCTGTTTGTCAGAACAAAGAGCTCTGGAGAAAATAAATGACTTAAACAGCTCAGGTTATGCAACATTTGATGACTTGGCATGTTTTCAGCAGTCTGATACAATCACTAAAAGTAAAAGTGACTAGTAAGTGAGAAAGTGTGTTTTACTTAGTGGCTCCATTGATTTCAATATAATTTTGGCTGTACATCATTTGGATGTATGCACAAAAACAGGGTGTCCAAGCATGTGCATACATCAGGAATTGACTGTGTATCAGCTTTTTGGAGGAGCTTTTACTAGAATAGCGGCTCTTCCGCTGGGTCAAATAATTTTATGTGGTGATTTTAATATAGTTCCTAATTCTCAGAATGACCATTTGTTGGGCCATAACTCCTCTTATAAAAAGAAACAAAACCCTGAACACTTACGTGGAAGAACTTGGGCTGATAGATGTATGGAGGGCTCAACACCGGGGAAGAAGTATTTTCTTTCTTTTCTGACTCAGCAGTCTTACTCCACATTGACTTATTTTTCACACAACAAACAGATTTTCACCTTACTTTAACTTCAAAATACATATCACACTGTCTGATCATGTCCTGGTCACATTTCAATTACCTTTGCCAAACCAGGAGAAACAAAACATCTGGTGACTTAATGTCTCTTTACTGAATGACAAATCTATAGTAAAGAAACTTGCTCAAACTATATCAAACTTAGTTTCTCCCCTTCTTCACAAGAGACATCCCTTTTATTGATGTGGAACACAATTAAAGCTGTTCTGCAAGGGAAATTAGCCAAGCTTCTGCAAGGAAGAAAATAGACCAAACAACAACAAGGCGCCTAAAGACAAAGTATTGCAACTTGAGACATTACGTAAGTTGAATCCTAAAACCGTAAAACTGTACTATTGCTCTAGAATTATCTAAGGTTCAGGCAGAATTCCAAAGTCTGGAGGACAAAAGGAGGAGGGCTTCTTTGTTTTCCAATCAAAATACCACAAAGTGGGTGGTAGAACAGTCAAACTCCTGGCCCTTAGACTTTATAAGGCCCAGGTGGTAGGTATGTTCCCATTTAAGGAAAAACATGATCCAAACAGGACCTTGACTCAACCTAGGGACATAGCTGCCCAGTTTAAATTTTATTATCAGGCTTTGTACACAGAAGACAAGGATGGAGAGAAGATCTTGTGCGCACTAGGGACATTTAAGCAAGCTTCATGGAGGAGGCTAAAACTTTCTTGGAGGTACCCATTACAGAACAAGAGGTCCATTTGGTAATTTTACAACTTCCAGCAGGTAAACCCAGGCCCTGATGGGTTCAATGCTAAATTGTATAAAAATAAAAATATTCTCTGCCTTATTTTACCCAAAGTTTATAATGCATTTTTGAAGAGGGAAAACTACCAGATTCCTGGGATGAGGCCTTGATTTTGGATATTCCAAAACCTGGGAAGGATGGGGCCACCTGTGAAGAATACAGACCCATCTCTCTCCTGAATCAGGATTTTAAGATACTTACAAAAATGTTATCGCTACAATTACAAAAATACATTGAATTACTGGTGTGCCCGGATCAAACTGGTTTTATTCCCCATCGTTACTTATCAGATATTAGAAAATTACTTAACATCCTTAAATATAAATCGGACACCACAACCTTGCAACTGACCTATTCTCGATGCCAAAAAGGCATCTGACCACCTAAATTGGGTATACATGTTGGAAGTTATGCAGCATATGAGGATGCAGGGGGGAAGTGGCAACTTCCTTAAATTGGTCTCTCTTTGTTACCAGCAGCCAAAAGCTCGAGTTCAGGTTAATGGTATGATTTCTGACTATTTTCTTATAGAAAGAGGTATGAGACAGGGTTGCCCCCTTTCACCCCTGCTTTTCGCATTAAAGTATGGAGCCTCTAGCTCAGGTGGTTAGAGAGATGGAGGAGTTAAGGGGCGTAATGGTTCAGAAAGAACAGAATAAAATTTTGTTATATGCCAATAATACTCTCATACATTTAGATGATCCCGAGAATTCACTACCACTCTAATTAGGTTATTACAAAGCAACAGGCAGATTTCAAGATTTAAGGTTAATGTCAAAAAATCAGAGGTTTTGTGTTTTGGGGCACCCTTTCTCAAAATTTTAGAAAGAATTCCCTTTAAGTGGGTTAAAGTTAATGTTTGGTACCTTGGTGCAGATTCCATGTCAGTTGTCTGATCTACATAAGTACAACTATGTTTTTATTTTCAGCGCTGTCCCAGCTACTGATTGGAAGGACCTCCAGAAAAAAATTGTCACAATTTGTTTGGGCTGGTAAACGATCTCAACTCCACTGGCCCCTCTTGTCAGACTTAAAAGATAAGGGAGGTCTTTGAATTCCTAATTTTCAACATTATAGGGCAGCACAGATGGTGCCAATTATGAGAATGATATCCCAGGAAGGAAGAGGGGGATGGTATGGCATGGAAGAGAAAGCTCATCCTCAGATACCTCTCAAAATTCTTCTAGAGTTATTCGACCACAAGATTTAAAATATATCACCAATACTTGGATCAGACATACTCTCTTAGTGTGGTGGAATGTACAGAGCCATTGGGAGATTCCAACCCCAGTTTGGCAGTATTTATTTTATTTAGTTTTTGTTGACCAGGTAAGTGCACTAGACAAATCCTGCCTATTTTCAGGCATGACCCGGGGGAGGGGGATACAGATGAATGCCAACTGACCTTGAACCAGATTAAGCTATTGGTGGTATTTTTTAGTGAATGAGGGAAATTTGGCCAGGCACTGGAAATTCCCTACTCTGCCTGCAGGGTGTTGTCACTTCCTGTGGACAGGGTGGAGGGCTCAGTTTGCAGCGGACACCAGAGGAGGAGGAAGTGCTGATGTGGCAGGGGAGCAGGATGTGCTGCAAGGAGGAGGCCTGGTTTCAAGGCCTACAAACTTGCAAACGGGAGAGGAAGGTCAGAAAGCTATTGTTTTGGAGGCTGCAGTTTCGGCAAATGAGAAAGACTTAAGTGCATCAATGGAGGAGAATGATGTGCCGGTATGTTTCTTTGAAGATAACATGGATTGGTCTCAGATCATGGAGGATGCTGAAGAAAAAACCCAGGTACTGTACACCTTGCCTGATAATGTTAAGACTGTATCAGATAAAGAGAAATTAGTTTTAGAGCTGCTAAGAAAAGAAGAGCAGTTTAAATCACAACATGAAGTGTTGCAAAAAGAACTGTTACCTTTGGATGCTGCAACTATGATTTCTGTTGTGCCGTTTGATGCGCCTTGTGAATCTGCAGTGGCAGAATCGTGAGGTTCTTCAGCTTTACACTTACAGTCCAAGGATTTTAATACATTTTCTGATGAAGCGCCCTTTGGAGACTGTTCCCTGCTTGACAGGCCTGTCTGTCGACCTGACAATGATGATGAGCTTCTGGTGAGTCAGCGAGCAGCTGACAGGAGGCGAGGGTGAGTGTGTCAGTGTCAGGCGTGAAGGATTTCTCCGGCTGGAATGCGGAAATCATCTATTGCTTCAGGGCAAGATGTTCCCTTCATGGGTGAAGACTGGACAAAGAGTTGACTCCAAAAAGCTGGATGGATACAAGGAGCTGATGGACGATGGCTCCAGATAAGACTTGGGAAACTTTTCAGGTACTTCTGTGAGTGGTTCTCCCCTTTGGAGGCAGTTTCTGTCAAGTGTTTCTGCATCATCTGCTACTGCTGTAGCATTGGGGGGTTACTTACTGACACAGAACTATTAATGGAGCATGGGACCTTCTGGCCTGGCTTCTGAGACCACTTCACCTAGGATTCCCCTCCTCCCAAATGAGGGACAGGAGGCAGGCGTGGGCCTTTTTCTAGACCTGTTCAAAAAATAACAAGGTTGAGCAAGCTCCCCAGTGAGTGCTGTCCGCTATGTATAGAGGTGGTCTACAAGATCCGGATAGGATTTATGTTGCCAGGACTTTATTACTTAATTCTATGCATTGCATGTGAAGACATATTTGCCCTAATTAATATTAGAGGTGAAGATTATTTTGATGTCAGCTTTAAAACATTTATGGGGTTAGACACTTTTTGGAGGAAATATGACTCTCTTAAAATTACTGCATTATGGACACCCTTTTGGGCAATATCATTAACAAAACCCCTCTTTAAAACTATTAATATCATGTTTAGGAATGAGGGTGTTAATGTGGGGGATATTCTTTTTTGGTTAGGAAAAAAATGTGATGTGTTGGGCCCTCTGGAGGCCATCATGGATTCGGAGGGAATTTGGACAGAGAAGTGGAGATTTAAAGTTAAATTACAAATAGTAGAAAATGAGGTTCGCCATATACCTAACAGCTTTTTTTTGGGTAAAGATAGGGGTGTCTTTTTACCCAGGTCAGCTGAAAGCTTGTTATAAGTGTGGTAGTGGTAGGCACCTTAGCAGTACTTGTGATTGGGTACACTGTGCTTTGTGTGGTGACTATGACCATGATATTGCTGTTTGTAGAAATGTCTTTCGCTGTAATTTATGTGAAGAACAGGGCCATGCGTACCATCAATGTCCCTGGGCAGGTCAGAATAGACCTGGAGGCCCAGATAAGGACTCCCTTATCAGTCAGGCCCAAGATAGATGTAGGCCGCAAGGGCGCATCCTTCAGCTGAAGGAGAACCCCAAGCTAGACCAACTAGTCACACCGATGCTTCTCCCTCTAGCCCTACTCATACTGCACAGGCCCCTTCCGAGATACTGATGCTTCCTTTTCTCATATCCCTGAAGAACTTGTGCCCTCTCAGTCTTCTCCTGTAATTTCTAACACAGAAACCTATGCCCCCAGGAACTGATTTTCAGCTCCCTAAAGGGTGACTAGGTCTGTTAGTAAAAGTAAGGCTAACACCTGTACAGATCCACTTCAGAATACCTATCAGGTACTTCTAGATGGAGATATGGGTTCTGAGTCTGATGTTTCTTCCAGGTCTGAGGTGGTCTCAGAGATGGAGTATGACAATGACACAGTTCTGTCTGGTAGAGGAGTTAAAAGAAATTAGGAAAAAAGGAAAAAAAGGATTAATTTTCTTTTCCTTATTTTGTTTTATGACCTCCTACGTATAGCTTCTCTTAATGTTCGGAGTATACAGAACATTAAGAAAGAACTGCAGTTTTATCCTTCTATAAAGTTTAAAAACTGATATCCTTTTTTTTTTTTTTTTTTTTTTTTTTTTTTTTTACAAGAAACTAGGCTTCATTCCCTGCATGATATTTCTTCCACTAAGAGACTGTGGCCTGGGGATTTCCTTTGGACATTTGGGGGATGCTGGGATGGCTTAGGATTTTGTTCTATACATCTCATGTCAAAGTCCAGCAATTTTAGATATTGTCCCTGGACGAGCCCTTTTGGTAGATTGCTGTTGGTATGGGTTTCCTGTACACCTGATTAACACTTATGCTCCACAAAGTAAAGCAGCTAGAGTGGATTTATTTAATATTACTAAGCCTTTTCTTTTTACTGGCGGCATGTGCTCTGGGAGGGATATGAACTGTGGGTTAGATTTAAAACTTAAAGATAACATTCAAAGAAGGTTTATTGTGACTCTCATGCTCTTAGAGATACTTTATTGCTTACAGGCCTTAAAGATGCTTATAGATTTCTGTACCAAGATACAGGAGCCACATATTATAGAAGTGCATTGTCTACGTATAGATTTCATTTTGTATCTCAGTTTTTATATTCTCAAAGATTTCAACTTTCTTTTCTGAATTTACTGATCATGTTCTGCTATTATGTGATATATCTTTCTGAAATATTCCTGCTAGATTCCCTGCCATTACTCGGAGGTGGAAGCTGAATGTTTGTTTTTTATAACACTCAGAGCTTAGATTAAAGTTGGCAAATCTATTTTTTTTTTATAGGAAATCTGTGGCAGAATTTTACGAGGATTGGATGCATTGGTGGTTGGATACAAAAGAGGAATTTAAAAAATTGTTTATCGATTTTGGTAAATTTACTGGTAATAAGGATTATTTACGATATTTGCACTATAGGGATCAGTTTTATAAACTAATGTCCTTACCTAATGTCTCAGACTACAGAATTAAAACTCAATTGGATGAGATTAAAAACAAATGTTTTCTTATCATGCTACTAAAGCAACTGTCCAGAATACAGAATTTAGAGATAGTAAACCACACAACCTTATTCTGATCCATTGTCACGGCCTGTAAGGATACTGTACTTCATAAAGTAATGACGGGTCTGTATGATAATAATGGCTGTTTGAAAACTTCAGATGTGGAAATGTTGAAGTTGTACATTCTCATTTATTTCAATTTTGGGTACAGAACCTGTTTCTTCATGTATTTGGGGCAGAATGTTTCTTTTCTATTCCTCAGCTAGATTCTGTTTTAATTACTGAGCTAGAAATGCCTATTTCTGCCCAAGAGGTTAGGGTGGCAATTACTAGATTAAAACTGGGGGTTTCTCCTGGGATAGATGGTTTATCGCATGAGTTCTATAAGCAGTATATAGATGAATTAAGTGTCATATTACCACATGTATTCCATTCTTTGGTTGAGACAGAAGACAGATTCGTGTGGAACTTTGTCTCAGCATTGGTAGTTTTTATTTTTAAATCTGGAGATAGATGTGATTTGTGTAATTGGAGGCCTATTAGTCTCCTCAATACTGATTATAAAATATTTTCTTCTATTCTGTGTAGTAGATTACAGAAGGTGGCATCCGTGCTGATACATCCTGCACAAACCTGCTCTGTTCCTGGGAGGAACATTAAACAAAATTTATTATTATTAAGGGCACTAACAGAATTTGGTAAACAAAATAAATTGTCTGGGTTTCTTTTGGCCCTGGATCAGAGGAAGGCTTTTGATACCGTTTCTCATGCTTTTCTGTTTACTGTTTTAAAATATTATGGATTACCTGGTCAAATGCTGGCATGGATTACATCCTTGTATAAGGGTGCTTCCTTTTCCCCCATAGTTAATGGTTTGGTAGGAACAAGTATTAATTTAAAATGGGAGGTTCGTCAGGGATGCCTGCTAAGCCCTTTGCTTTTTACTTTTATATTAGATCCTTTGATCAGAGGGATAATAAGTAATGATTTGATTTTGGGTGTTTCTCCAGGTATGGATATTTCCCCTCAAAAAATCTCTGCTTATGCAGATGATATTTGTCTTATAGTGCAAGATTCAGTCTCAGGAATTAGGGCATTACAACAGTTTGAGGATTTTTCCAGATTTTCAGGAGTATATTTAAATTATGATAAATGTTTTGGTTTACAAATAGGTTTAGGGGATGTGGTACAAATGATTGGTTCTGTTAATATAGTACATACTTATATTAAGATTTTAGGAATTTATTTTGGATCTTGTGATGTGGCTTCTTTGAATTGGGAAGAGAAATTAGTGTTGGGGGTTCCCGCACAGAAAGGTACAGATGTGGAAATCCTGGACTCTCAAAATTAAAACGGTTTCTATTATTAAAAGTTTCTTCTTCCCATTTTTTGTATATTAGTTATGTTTTTCCTTACCTTTAAAATTTGAAACTCGATTATTAAGTTGTTTTTTCAAATATTATGGGTAACAGGTTAAATCCCATCAAAGAGATTTTACTTATCTGTCAATTCAGGCTGGGGGCTTGGTATGATAAATCCGGTGGGTTTTTTCTATTCTTTCTTTTTTAGTTCTATCTTGCATAATGATTCAAATACTACTGAGGATTTATGGATGGATTGGACGGATGAGCTGTTTAGCTCTTTTTTTCAATATTGGGGGGGGATCAAGGAATTAAGAAGGTCAAAGGCTTGAACCTTCCTGATTTTGCAGTCCCTGGTTTCAGAAAAGTAAAAGCATGGCAATTACAAAAAGCAGAAGCCTTTTTACTAAATAGAAAACAGATTTATCGTAGGATCATGGAAATGAATTTCTTGGTTCAGGTAGATTTTCCAAAATGCTGTCCATCTAGACTGCAGTTTGCATTGAAACTTTTAAGAGACCCTAGAGTTCCTGTGCATATGTGGATGTTTCTTGGCTTTGTTGTTATGGGAGATTAGGGTCCATGGCAATTGGAAACATAAGGCAGTGGAGGAAAGGGAGTGTTTAAGACAGGTGTGATGGGTTATTAGAAACCCTAGAACATTTTTATATTAATTGTCATATATTGTACTTGTTTGGCTTGATTTACAGAGTAAATGGAAGTGGGGTCCTATTAATTATGAATCCTTAATTTTAGGGGACTACTCAGGGTTTTAAGGAGATATCACCTAGTACTGGAATGTGATCTTTGCCTACATAAAATATCATCTTTGGCAGGCTCGGTGTCACTATTATTTGCAACATGCTGTTTTATTAAACTCTTATTATTTCACAAATTGAAAAAGCAATACAAAAAGTTAAAACTTCTGATTTTTTTAAAGATGGATAGGAGGACATTTGCTATATTTTGGAAAAATGTAGAAAATGTATTTTGATTCATTTTTCTTGTTTTTTGATTGGTTTTGGATGTTCATTTCCTTTGTTATTTATATTGCTGATTTTCTTTTTTTGAGTATTTTTTTGTGACTTTCTATGATGTTATTTCTCTGCAATAAAGAATTCTCCTACTCTTTTCGATAAGTGCCATGGGATCTTTAACATCCACCTGAACTACCACCAATCCAGGCAGATGGGACCTCGGTTTAACGTCTCATCCAAAAGATGTATGTCCCAACTCGCTTCCTGCCTGGTTTTCCGCAAATAAAGATGACCCATGTTTTTTGTATTGGGCCAGATTGGGGCTGAGATTCCTGCCACAACTTTTGCAGGGAGAGGGGCATAAGGATTTTCTAACCCTACAAAGAGAATTCAATATTCCCAAACAGGATTTTTACCATTTCCTTCAGTGCAGGTATTATGCTGTCTTGGTCCTGGGGATTGCGAGTTTAGTCAACCCACCAGTTCAGCCTCTGTTTAAGAGTCCTTTGGGAGACAGCAGAGGTTTGTTTCTTGGATTTATAAGACTTTACAAGAGGTGGTGGGTGATATAGCCCTGCAAATAAAATTGAAGATAAATGGTGTGAGAAATTGGGCAACATACTTCAGGAGGGTTGCTGGTCCAAAATCTGGTGGGGTATCCATAAAATCATCAATTCTTCTTCATGGAGAGAACTTAGTTGGAAAAAGCTGTACACGCTATTTATGACCCCAGTTATATCTAAGCACTATCCTTCCCATCCATCTGACCAATGCTGGTAGAGTTGTGGTCAACAGGATTCACATTATCATGTTTTGAGCTGCACCAATCTTTGGAGTTTTAGGAGACAGTGATTAAAGCCATTTTTAAAATATTCTCCTTGGCAACACCGCTATTATTTGAGAATATAGTATTAAGTTTACCCCCGAGGGTATCCACTCTAATGGAGAAAGATGTTTATTTTATATTTTGATTTCAATGCTTTGAATGCTATAACCCAAAATTATCTTACCCCTAACAAAATAACCACTGGAAGGTAGAGCTCTAATGTGTTACAGATCAAAATTATGGAAGCCATTATAGCTCATCTACAGCTTCAAACAGAAAGGTTTAACTCACGTTGGCTCACTTATTTTTAATTACACAGAATACAAGGAGGGCACTCTGGTTTTGGAGCAGCTCCTTATGCAATAATGTTGAGCAATGAGGGACAGGAATAAAATAAGGATACCCACCCAGTTTCTATATAGTCCAAAGGGAACAGTACTCCTGATAATTTTTGTTTGGAATGGGAATATACATTTCTGTGATGACTTAAGTTTATTTGAATAAGTTTAATTTAAATGATACAAATTCATTAAGTGGTTGAATGCATTTCTTGTTGATTGTTTAATTTTTTCTGTTAAGTTTGCTTAAAAAAGAAAGAAGACAAGACACAGTTTTGTTAATTTTAAACTTGAAACTTTATTTTATTGGGTCCTTGCAATTATCAATGATATGGACCATGGGTCCAATGGACAGTGATGTATAGCTTTATTTTCCTTTTTCATGATCTTCCTTCTAGAATAGAGACAGTTAACTAACATGTAGAGGATTGTGTATGAGAAGTCATACATAACAAGGACATTCTTGTATCGAGAGGTTTCCTTGGTAACAGATGACCTCGAGCGCGCAGCTCAAGAGGTACCTTGTTACCAAGAAAACCTTAAGATACAAGAACTTCTCTTGTTTGTGTTATGACTTCATACACAATCTTTTATAGTGTATGGGCAATTACAGCATAGAAAATCACACAAAACCAGCTGGAGAAGACAACAGAGAATAGAAATTTTAACATTTTCTTTTTTTTAACTGACAGTGTGCTGCAGATGTTTCTGCAAGTTCAAGTTTAAAAAACATCAACTTCCTGTTTAACTGGATTGAGAAAGCAACCATGTGGCAGCATTCCAAGTTGTTATGCTGCAGTAGTAACATAGCTAGTGCAGCATAACAGTTGTGATGACACAGCTACCACACATAACATAGAGGATAATGGCTGGGGATCTGGTGATAACCACGTTGTAATCACCTCGAGCGGTTGCTAGGGCAACATGGTAAACCTCGAGAGGTTTACTGTAACCCTAGCAACCACGAGAGGTGATTTCAGCATGGTTGTCACCCAATCCCCAGCCATCATCTTTTATAGTGTATGATCAAAAAAACACTGTTTGCATTCTATGTGTGAGAATTATGGAACTCTGGTGCATTCTTTTTTGTTATGCCACTGTTTGGAAGTTCCGAAGTGTGATTAACAACTTTTAAAATTCTAAACAGTGCATAACAAAGCTGTGTGACTGCTGATTATGGTGGTTAATAGGCACATACCATACATTATGACTCCATTATAGCTATGGATTTCTATCCATAACAACATTCTACCATACATTTTATGGGACATCTATTTTCTTATACACTTAACTAACTGATGCAAGACCTATACATTGACTTGGTGTTTACGCTGGATCAAATGCTATATAATGCTTGTAATGTAATGTGACTTGTCTTGTATCCTTAATAAAAATGTACAAGTTAAAAAAAAAAAAAAAAAAGAAGTAGGCAAAGGAAATAAAAGGCAAAGAATAAAGCAATGAGTAGAACCATGTTAACAAAGGCAGCAATGACAACCAAAGGGAGACAGCTTTGATGGTTTTGTTATTGTACTTCCTGTCCCAATGTGTTACCCCACCCCATGAAGAACACCTCTGCTGAGCATGCCTCTCCCAGTTTCCAATTTCTAAATAAATAAAAAGCATCCCCAAGCACAGAAGTGTTAGGGCCAACAGGGGACTAAGTAAAAGTGGTGGACCCAGGTGTGGAGTTATGAAGCGAGAGAGACACACACACACACACACACACACCAGGAAGAATGGTGCAGGAGTGAGTGCAGAGCCTGGCAGGCAGAGTCACAAAGGCTGGAAACAATAGTCAGGAGGTCTACAGAATGGGTACAGAGCTGGAATAGCAGCAGTGGCCAAAATGGAGGTATTATGTTAGTGTGGCTGTTAACATGGGGCAGCCAGTAATGAAAGAAAGCATCTGGTGGGTGCTGGAGTATGGTCTTTAAGTAATCTCTAGCAAAGAATGGGGTGGAAATCACCCACTTCCTCATGGAAACATGGCATAGCCTGACTAAAATTTAGAAGCAGTCAATGATGCTCAACATGGTATGATGAAACAGAAATGGAATATTACTTTTTTTATATATATATTTGATGTTACAACATTGAATATTAAGGTTACGAGATCTGCATGATTTTATCAAATTAAAGCACCAGTTCATACTACCATAAATCCTCCAAATAAGTAGTTTACATTATGGCTCCATGCCCCACAGAAAGCCAGACTCCCTTCCCCACCATCACTGGTTCCTCCATTTCCATGTGATAGGAGCCACCAGTATGTATTTGCTTCCAGTCCCTGAGAACTGCATCAAGGGTCCTGGCAGGAGCAATAGAGCAGAATCCCATGTTACCCGCACATCTCACCAAGATGGCCCAGGTTGCCTCTGTGGGAGAGAAACTGGATGGATGCCACAACACAAAGCAAAATTTATTAAAATAAAACCATCTCTCCATGCTAGAAGCTGGCAGCCATGAACAGATGCCACACATTTAGAAGAGTGCAGGAACCTACATGGATGCTGCTTCTACCACCCCTGATCCGGATGCATCACCCAGGGATTCAGAAATGTTGCTTAGTGCCAGGAGGCAAACAAAGATGACCAGAAGCAGCTTTAAGGGACAGAGTTGTTAAAAAAAATAAATAAATAATACTGTAGACATTAAAAGAATTGGATGTCATCAAGCTGTTTACCTCTGGCCCAACAGGTCTTGTGGGGCCAGAGATCATAATTTCACCTATGTGATGGGAAGCTAGCCAGGAGGTCCTGATGGTAACAGGATACATCTCCCAATGGCAACAGTTAATCAGAAGAAAGTGCTCTGCAGAACAGGGGCTGTTGGACAGTGGAATGCAGTAAAGGAAGGAAGTTAACGTTAGACCAGTGAGAGCTTCTTTTGTTGTGACTGTTAACTAATAAACACAGGAGCCTGAGAAGTGGGATGTCAGCAAAGTGTCCAGTAGCCCAGACTGCCATTTCAGATCTGACTGTGATAAAAGTATATAAATTCTCTTCTGTGGCTCAGCCCCTGGGTTGATTTCCTGTCAGAAATCCCTGCTATGGGTTTCTACAAACTAACCCAGAGCACTGAAACTATAGTGCAAGCCCTGAACTTCAGAACTTGGAGAAAGGCTTGCTTTGCTTAAACTCCTTTTCCATGGGAAATGTCAACCACTTCTTTCACTAGAGCCTACTGCTGGGATTCTTTGTGGCAGAGGCACTAATGATAAGGCCCTGTGTGACTGCCTGTCTTTGGGTAAGTGACAAAAAGACCCCATATGGAATGGAAAGGATCGCAAAGGGATTTTTGGTCAAAGATTTTCTGCACAGCTTGCACCCTTTGTCACCAATATGATCCTGTGACTGCTACAGAAACCTGAGTTCCAGTGTGTGAGCACCTAGTAAATCAGGGTACAGACCCACAACTTTGACAGCTAGGGACTTGGTATTTGGACCAAGACAGCATACATTTCAAAGTGCCCAACAAAAAGGATTTGAACATCTCCGTAATTGTTTGGTTACTACCAGTTGCTTGCACCTTTTCATTGTTTGATTTGGAGAGACTGTTATTCTGGGATTTGCACTGCCAGCAAGTCTTCTCATACACCACACTACTTCCCTTTTAGGCCTGTAACTACCATGGTGCTGCTTGTGCACACACCACAGACTTAAGGGAGCTACCAAAGGGACAGTGGGATAACTGATGCAGCAGTGGGAGGGGGCTGCTGGGACAATAAATGTTGGAGGGTGGTGGGATTTGCACACGTGGATTGCTCAATGTTTTATTTTATTTATTATTTAGACAGCAGTTTGGAAAACCTTTGAGCCATAGGCTCATTTACAAAGGTACCTTGTCACAGATGTTACTGTGATTATTGCCATGTCTCACCGTTCCACCCCCTGAGTCTGTTACCATAAGGCCCTCACATATTATTGGTTCCATATCTCTAAGTCAATTGTCGTTAGTGAATTGTATTTCATATTGATTAAGTTATTGGTTTCTAGGTGCCATTGTGTTAAATAGAGTCAGGTCAGGTCCCCTATCACTGTGAGTGGGAACTGCTTCATTTCCTGTGGGAAAGCACCCTGGCAGCTTCTGTCAGAAGGATCCCCATAGGTGGTGGAAGTGTGCCACCACTAAACCCCAATAACCTCATACAAAATGGGCCATCTACATAAAGGAGGCCTAAAATGCAGCCAAACGTCCAGTTACCTGGCTGGGTGTCACACTGTGCAGGGGGCTGTGGTTACACTTCTACTAACCCTGTATAAATATACCTTTTTATTCTATCTAAGAACACTCTTTCTTCTGTCTTGCAAGATGCCTCCTCCCCCATTTTGAGTCAGTTTAGATTGGAAATATGTAATGGCGAGCATCATTAAATGGGGCAGCTACAAGGTTTTCATCAATATTCCCAGCTTTATTTTAACACCCAAATGTGGCCGGCCTGATAGAGCAGAGTCAGGGCTGCTGCTTGCAGTGCTGGAGGCTCAGTGTTGGGAATGAGCCAGGGACATCGTCGACCAGCTGGAGGAGGATAAGGAGGACAGAGCATCCCAGAGGATGCTCTCCTCCTCCAAAGACAGGGAGCAGCAGGCTCACTGCAATACTGTCACACCTCTATGACCATCCATGGCACTGCAGTTGGAGCAGCTGGAGTGGGAGCATGCTGGATGGTACGTACTTAGGGTCCTTGTCACTGGAATCCTAAGGGGGGGAGAAACTGTAGGAAAAAACTTACAGAACGCACAAGGATGCTGCCCAGTGCTTTTGAGCCCTGCCCTCCCAACTGGCCACTCCATTTCCTGCACTAAAGGACTGAGGGGGCCACTGAGCAAAGACCCCCTGGAACCACCACAGTGCAGAAACTACACTGTGGCAATGGAGGCTGGCGCTGCATCACAGAGAAAGGATGGGGCATGACTGGAGCAAAGTCAAAGTGAATGGGGCAGGGCTGGAGCGAAGTCATAGAAAAGGGATGGGACAGGGCTGGAAGTCAGGGCTGAAGGGGGCAGCACCATTGATGAGGGACATAGAAAGTATAAGAAAAATTAAGCGCCCCTGTTTTAATATCATTTTTCTGGTGAACTAGCGTGCAACAGACCCTGTTCTCTTACCTTATGGGATAGTGGCCATTGGGGCTAATTCTAGGCCACAAACCTTAACGGGCATCTGGTACCTCAGCAAAAACTTTGAGAAACCCAATATTTAGACACGTCAGCATGTATTTTACATAGTTCCTGTATTTATTTCCACATGCTGTTTAAAGGAGTTTTGCCTAAATGAGGCCCTTAATCCCCTGAAGTTGAAGAACTTGCAACTTATTCCCTACTCTGGGTCACAATGCTCATAAGACTTCAGTAATTGCTTTTGCAGCAGATTGTGATGTCACAAACATTTTAAATTTGAGCATTTGTGTAGTCTAACAGCCCAAGTGTACTGTTTCATGCATCTGTCTTGAAGTATTCCAATTTTTTTTGTTTGCTTACTTATTTAGGTCCCTTGCTAATGTATTTTTTCTACACTATATTCATTTTGCATTTCCATATTAGCTCTGGAACCCAAAGACATTAGTCGAGTTGAAGCCTAGGACTAGAATGAAGCTTTCCATGCAGATCATTTGCTCAACTAATGTCATTAGGTTCCAGATTTGATAATCAAAAAATGAATATTGACTGGAAAATGGCGGCATGAACAAGGGTCCTCAACTGAGGAAAAAAGACAGTTTCAAAACAAGCACAAAACAACGCACTTAGGGGTATTAGACTACAGATGCACCTACATTTCTAATTTTTTTTTTTTTTTTAGAAAATGAAAAAAAAACAGGTTTATATTCCCTTATTTTCTCCTCTTTAATCTCTAACATGGATAATGTAGAACGAAACACAGTAAAGTACCATATAAATGAATTTGGAAACAAAAAACAGTAGGGATCAAACTGGGTTGTAAAGGAATGCATAATATAGAGGCTAAGGTATGGACAATAGTGAGTAATGTTTTTTTTTTTTTATTTACACACCCGAGGTGTGTGATATCACATAACCCACGAGACAATGTCAAGTGGTTTGCAATGGTTGTACATACTAAGGGTGTGTAATGGGGGAAAAAAAACTATTTTCATGGCTGTCCATTTTTTGTTTTCTGTGATTACTGGTTAAGAGAACTGTGGCTAGGAGCTGAGAGAAAACAAAAGTAGACTGTGCCTCAGTTTCCAACTGCAGTTGTTTTGTCTTGCTTTCAGTTCAGTGTGTGACAGTGAAGTAAATCTCAGTTTCACACACTTGTGTATAATGCAGTGTGTGTAACAGAGTGTAGGTACTGATTTTGGGTTGTAATCAATGTTAACCAGTAATTAAGAAGTATTTATCAATTTCTTTTAACATGAGTGGGTACTTTAATATATTTAAGAGCACAAAGGTACCATGCAATTGCTGGGATTTCACAGTTCAGATTTAAAGACTCCCTTTTCCAATGATGTGCTCTCCCAGTCACAGACAGAACACCCTACTGTTGAAAATAAGGCCTTCACTGTCTGTCATCATCTGGATAAGAGGAGAACTTCTATTGCCAAGGATTGGTCTTATTACCTCCTGCAAGTTCCTGACCCCCTACATCCCTTGGCCAGGGGCTGCTTCATGTTCCCCTGCCTTCCTGACTGAAGTTGACTGGACACAGTATTCCTTGTGGCAGCCCTGTCCATTGAAACTCACTTCCAGTGTTCATTAACTAGGCATCGACTCTTCTGAATTTCAAAATAAAACTGTAGCACCACCTTTCTGATTAGGACTTTCCAGCTATACAGTAGAGTATTTTAATAATTTTAGCTCTTTAATAGTTATAGTAATTACTACCAATTGATGTGGAACCTTTGCAAATGAGCAATGCTCAAAGGTGTTATCTGAATCTGAAATAAATAAATTATTCAATATTCATAGTTATGTCAATTGCTTTCTATTGCTATTTGTCAATTGTATTGCAAAGTGTTCTGTGTCCAGAAGGTGCTATTCAACATTACCTACTCACCTATCAGAATTCTCCAGCAAATAATTCTCCATTTAGTTTCCAATATGGGAACTACCTTTGCCCGAATACAGATTTGGAGGTAGTAACCCTGATAAGGCCTGCATGTCATTGTGACTGTGAATATTGTTAGCATGGGCCAAAATAAAAAATGCACACCAAAGTTCTAATTAACTATATTGGTATGTCTCATCAAATGCAATATTTAGAGTTCCACTTCAACAGATAGTGGTATTGATGGACTAGCTTTGGGTCAGGCAGCAGAGTGGGGAAGGAAGTTAGGAGGGCAATAGCTGTAAGAGAAAAGGATTATCAAGTCGATTAAGAGGGTGATAAAACATTTTTTTTGGCACATTAGTAAAAAAAAAAAAAAAAAGGCCTGGGGAGGGGTAGTTAGACTAATGGTGGAAAGGGGGCCTCTGTGGAGAAGGACTGCCAAAAAGGGGACATACTGAACAAGAACGTATGTTCAATATTCACAGAGGAAGTGATAGGAAATGGTCCGGTAACACAAAACAGAGGCATAAAGGGTCAGGAAGTAGACACTAACCCTTTCACAGAGGACAGGGTCCTAAGGAATTGTCAAGTTAAGTGGACAAGACCATGGGCCCAGATGCAGTGCACCCCAGGCTGCTCAGAGAGGAGTTGGCTGCATCCCTGGCAGCCATGTTTCACCCATCTCTGGAAACAGGAGAGGTGCCAGGAGACTGGACGAGGGCTGACATTGTCCTGCTCCACAAAGCCAGTAGTAGGGAGGAGCCAGGGAATTACAGGCCAGCCAGCCTGGCATTGGTAGTGGGCAAGGTAATGGAATAGCCCCTAAAGTAAAGAGTAGTTGAATGCCTTGAGACCAGCAGATTGCAGGATCAGAGACAACATGAGTTCACAGGGGGAGGTCCTGCCAGACCAGCCTGATTGAATTCTTTAACTGGGTAACCAGTGCAGTGGATCACAGTGGGATGGTGGACGTGGCCTATCTGGATTTCAGCAAGGCCTTTGACACTGTCCCACACAAGAGGTTAGTAAGAAAACTGAGCAGCCTGGGTGTGGGGCCTAAAATAGTAAAATGGATGGAGAACTGGCTTAGGGATAGGAGTCAAAGAGTGATGGTAAACAGGGTACAATTGAGGGAGGGGAGGGTGACCAGTGCAGTACCACATTGGGTCAGTGTTGGGCCAGGTCATCTTCAATATTTATGTTAGTTACATTGCAGTAGGACTGGGAGGAAAGGTATGCCTGTTTGCGGATGACACAAAAATCTACAACACGGTGGACACACTGGAGGTGTGTGTGGGAAGGATGAGGGAGGACCTGGAGAAGTTAGAAGAGTGGTCACAAAGGTGGCAGCTATGATTTAACACAAAGAAGTGCAAAGTCATGCACCTGGGACATAACAATCCAGGGGCAACATACAAACCTGGGGGGGTACTAGCTGTCACAAGGTAGGAGAGGGACCTGACGGTTATAATTACTGATGACCTGAGGGTAGCAAGGCAGCGGGAAAAGCTAACCAAATGCTAATATGCATAGGGAAGGGTATCACCAGCAGAAGGCAGGAGGTAATACTTCCCCTGTATTCTTCATTGGTGAGGTCATACCTTGAGTACTGTGTGCAGTTCTGGAGGCCCCATCTTCAAAAGGACATAGACAGGATAGAGATAGTGTGGTGGAGGAGAGCAACAAAAAAGGTGCAGGGCCTGTATTGAAAGCCCTACAAGGAGATGCTTAGGAAAGTGAACTCGTGCTCCTTGGAAGACAGGAGGCAGCAGTGGTATATGATAGAGACATTCAAATACCTCACAGGAATTAACAAGGTACATGAGGGAAGTTGTTTCCAGAGAAAAAGGTGCCCTAAGACAAGGGGTCACAATATGGAGTTCGGGGGAGGGTAGGATCAGGGTAACATGAGGAAATACTTCTTCACAGAGAGAGGGTGGTGAATGACAAGAACAGCCTCCCAGCAGAAGTGGTGGTGGTTAAAATGATCACAGGATTTAAGATTGCATGGGATAGGCACGGGGCATCTTGGATAAAGAGAGGGTGGATGCTGGAGCCCCAGATAGCACCAATCAGGGGGATTTAGGGCAGACTCGGTGGGCCAAGCAGTCCTCATCTGCAGACATCATCCATGAATCTAAGGACTAACAAAACCATTTCGGGATAAGTGTGGACAGTAGTCAGAAGTCAAACATCTAATGTGTTGTTGCAGTAAAGAAAGCAAACAATATTCGAATGCATGGGGAGGGGTAGTGGTGCTTGGATAGTGCTTTTATAGTTCAGACTACCCTCTGGACAGTGCTGGTATCTGGCCAAAGTTGGATTCTGGACCCATAGTCAGAGAGCTGAAACCAATGGTTGGATATTTGGACCCCATCCATCAGATCTTGGTTAGATCCACAGATAGATACTGTGGATCCTGGGAAGTCAGATCCTTGGTTGGATGCCTATGCCATCCAAGGCTATCCAATATCTGACCAAAATGATGGTATCCGATGATATCCAACCTGGTAGGATACTATCTGAGCAACACTAGGGAGGGGCTTAAAGAATGGTCAAATGAGGCTATCCTCCTGTATAAAAGACCTTGGTTAGGGCACATCTGGAGGGCTGCATAGTCCGAAAAGACCATGGAAGATCTTGAGCTGGTCCAACACTGAGCCATCAAACTGCTAAGCATTTTGGGAGCAAAAGCTAAGAGGGAAAGCTGGATATACTCAAACCATGTATCCTAGAAAAGAGAGAGTTGATCATGGGATTCTAGGTACTAAATGGGTAGACAGGAGAGCAGCACACAGTAGCTGTTTTAGCCGATAAGTGGAAGTGGAACTTCTTGATCCGATCACCTGAACTCTGTATGGGTTTGTTTTTTTACACAATTCTTTTAGCCTTGCCTTTTATTTAAGTATCTATTTTATATTCTGCTGATTAATTGCAACATACCCAAGATGATCCAGGGGCTGTGGGAGAAAGCATATGAAGGAAAGATTAAGGGACCTCAACATGTACACCCTGGAGACAAGAAGAGAGAGGGAGCATGAAAGCAATGTATAAATATCTCCATGGGATTAACAATGTGAAACGCAATGAACTGCTTACCCTTAGCACAGCCACAAACACAAGGGGGAACCACTATAGGTAGTTGAGTTGGGGAGGGATGTCCTCAAGTACTTTTTCACAGAAGGAGTGGTGGACAAGTGAAACAGACTTCTGGATGAGGTGGTCCATGTCAAAACTATTAGGGGATTCATACATGGCTGGGACAGATACAATTGCCTAATAAGGGTAGGTGGAGGTGTAAAGGGGAGGGTAAATGCTGGAGGAGGGTAGATTCAGGATAGTTGTTAAAAAGTACTTCTTCACAGAAAGAGTGCTGGATTCCTGGAACAGTCTTCCAGCAGAGGTGGTGAGGGCAAATAGTGGTGGGGTTCAGGAATGGATGGGACAGGCAAAAGGGAATCAGCGGAAAGGAAGGGGGAGTGAGAACAGCTGTAGATCAAGTGGGAACTGTGGTGCTAATGTAAACAGGGAAAAATGGGCAGTCTGGATGGCTCAAGCGGTCCTTATCTGCTGCTGAACTTTTATGTTTCTATTTTTCTAAAAACGAGGAACTAGGTTACTAGGGCCATTGTACAAGTAATAGATAGGGGTTGGCAGACTGGATAGGTGAGTGGGCCTTTTTTCTGCCATCACATGGTTCTGTGCATTCTTTGGATACATCATGTAAAGCACTTTGGACACCTTGAAAGGTGCACTTTCAAATAAATTACCTAAAGTAACCTTACATACAGAGCAAGTGGAAGGGCAGAACAAGGAGACATTGAAAGCATTACTTCACACAGCTGAGCAGCATGTGGAATAGTCTATTCAGAATGCTATTTGAAACTGGCACCATAAGGGATTTCAAAGAAAAACTATACAAATTCCTGAGGAAGACTCACTTTGAGAGTTACACAGCATAAGCTGAAGTAGCATTCGGGCAGCTAGGCTTCAATGTTTGGCCATACTCAAACTGAGCAAGAGTAACTGCAGTGTGGAAGCAGCAGAAGACAAGATGGGACTGTTTATACTATACACTACCACAATACTGTGGTAATATGTATAAAATAAACAAGCTAACTATAAAATATATACATATAGTATATATTTATATACAATATCTACCCCCACACACACACACACATATATAGACAGTAATACTTTGCAACCTATGTAACTTGCTTTCCTGATCAATTTTCATGGTCATCTTTATGGTAGTTGCTTGTTTACTTAGGGAGCTATAAATCCAAAAATAAACTGAACAGCCAACAGCCCCTTACCTTAAATGGTTGACTATGCATTTTTAATTCTGGGCCATGCAGAATCAACCCTAGGTTCTTGGTATATTCAAGTACTGCTGTTTGTTCCAGAAGGCTGTGCCGGTTGTGATGGAAAACAAATAACAGCTATATCCGTAACAACAAGTATCTGACCCTGTGTAATAAAATGACTGTCGTCACTTTTTATTCCAAATCTACTGCCAGCTACTATCAATTACAAAGCTGTAGGAATACTACATAAGAAAGAAGCTTCCTCCATTCTCCAGTGTAAAGTACTTGCACTCCTGGGACATGTGTTACATTTCATATGGAGCAAGGTTTATGCAAGTTAGGTTTGACAGCATGTTTCTGAATCTCACTTGTTTAATCCTTGCATACCCAACATATGCTGCACATGTAAATTTCAACAGACCCATAAAACACAGAACACAAAAAGCAACAAAAGCTGCAAGACTACGATCACTGCTTTATCATGTCTTTGAACTGAATACGACAAATCAACAGGAAAATAGCAAACCCCTCACCAAGAACTGTAGAGTCTAATCAACTTATATAATATAATTCCATGGTTAGGACATTATAAATGGCCAATTTAGCTGCAGAATGCAACACTATGCAATGGACAATTAGACTGCCACCATATATGTGCAAAATGAATTGTTCTGGATCTTCATTCAGAACTCTATTCCTCAAATATGTATGTAGCTCCCCATCCACTCAAATGGTGGGCTACTAAACTGTCCGATGAGCTACAAAGTGTTCTAGAGAGTAAAGGGTTAATGGTTAGTGGTTAGATAAAACCCTTGTAGCGTGGCAGTAAAACAACTACAAGACACTTGGGTGGTACATTGTGAGGCAGCAGCAACCAGCATAAAATGTTTCAGTCAACTTAACTACAGTTTGCAGAAAGTTTCAGAAAACAGCAGCAGACTAGCAGCCTAGATTGTGGGCTGGGCCACTGGATCTGCTGGGATTGAGGTTTACGTACGGGGCTGTATATAGGTATCAAGATAGATCATCAAACAGCCAGGACAATAAAGTCAGAAGGGGGCAGTGACTCAGTAGGGAAGGAAATACTGTTTAGTTAATTGCAGTCTGGTCTTCAGTAAATATGGCACATATGAATAGTTGTCCAACCTTTATGATTAAATTAAGATGTTTGACCTGAACCTATTCTAAAAAGGCAAGTAACTTTTAATGTTAACCTTCAATGTAGGGAGTATATAAGGCATTCTATTTCTGCAACTCCCAGCAATTAGACCATCTGAATAAATCTATTTATGGGCTTACCCAATGAAGTGGCACTGCTATGTATGAAAATGGAGGCCTATGTTCCAATCCTGGGATTTATAACAGGTTGGTCTACTGAGATGTGAAGTATTTGGTCTGCAGTGAGAGGGTCCTACAACCTCCTTGTACATGAACAACCCCTTGCCAGATTCTAGGCAACAGACTCAGAAAAGCTACTAGAAGTGATAAAATGACTTGCTCAAAAAAAGAAGGTAACTGGGCTTGAATTAATGGACAATGTTAAGCCTCACTTGGATAGCTAGGAGGGCCAAGTTTTAGGCATATAAGGACTTTTGGTTTAGCTGTATTCAATTATTGAAGCCGACAGCTGAAATTTATACAAGCACAGTGAACAATACCATATAGAAATAACAAATAGTTTTACTACTAGTTTTCAGTTCACATCTACACTTGGGTAGTCCTAGGCAGTCTTCCACTGAATATGCTCAGTCACAGTCTTCAAGCTGGACTCCTCCTACCACCCAAACATGTGGTTCTCCTGCTCTGCCATCTTTGCAATCAGAGCTGCATACTGGAAAAGGAACCTGAATCAAGCTGTACCAGGGGAGGTTGCGTGGGTCATGTGGCTTGGAACTAAATACTAGTATTAGTAGAAAGAATAGTTACTTACCATAACAGCAGATCTTCAACAAAATCTCCTCCATTGAGCCACATCATGTAACTGTAAGCTGTTGGCGTCAGGGACACCCGGACATTTTTCTTTGCTAACTAGGGCCACCCATGTTGATGCCTATATAATGTGGATGTCCCCAGCAAGCCTTGCTTCCCCACTGGACACTAGTTCAGAGGATCTTTGTACCGGCAGGGACTGAAGTGACTAAGACCAAACCAGGCACACAGGAGAAGATATAGAAACCGGAGTACAGATGCTGAGAACATCCAGAGGAGAACTAGCCTGCAAGAGCAGACAGAATAGTCACCTGTCACGGGAGGAAGACAGGAGGGAAAGCTGTGGCTCAATGGAGGGGATTCTCCAAGGATGTATTGTTATAGTAACTATTCTATCTTTTTTGGATATCTCCCTCCTTTGAGTCACATCATGTAATGATTCCCAAGCAGTACCAAGCACTGAGGGAGGACAGCATGACCTAATCATCCTGAATAAAGATGCCTTGCAGAACAGTGAGGCCAAAGCCAGCAAGTCTATGTGAGATGATGTCCAGCCTGCAGTGTTTAGTAAATGTATGAACAGTACTCCAAGTGACAGCAGTGTATATGTCAGCTGTGGGCATACTATGCTCATGCAACACATGGGATGGCTATTTCAGTGGCTTGTTTCCACAGACAGGACCAGGAAGCTGCTTACCACTCTTTTGGTAATAGAAAGTAATACAACTGACCAACTATTTGGACAGGTCTTATTTGAAAAAAGGGGAGCCCCCATCTACAGGGCAAAATCCACAAATAGTTGTGAGGATTTTCTACAATCCGTAGTACAATCCAAATACCAATGCAATGTCCTGTGGACATCCAGCATATATAAATGATGCTCCCTGCTACTTGTTGGAGTAAAAAAATAAACAGAAAGGTCAATGGTCTGATTTAATGTTCTCCCAGACATAACCTTTAGAAGGAAATGACAACAGGTATGTAATGTAACTCTATCCTTCTAAAAAAATAAGAAAAGGAGTGTCTGCAGCCAGAGGCTGCAAGTCCAAAATACATCTAGCAGACATCATAGCCACTAGGAACTGTGTCCAAGAGATATAGCACATCTCACAAGTAGCAGTAAGCTGAAAGAGAGGCACAGCCAGGGTCTCAGGACCAAACTTAAGTCCCACACTGGAACTAGATCATTAACATTTTATTTATTTATTTAGTTTTTGTTGACCGGTAAGTGCACTAGACAAATCCTGCCTATTTTCAGGCACGACCCAGGGAGGGATACAGATGAATACCAACTGACCTTGAACCAGATTAAGCTGTTGGTGGTATTTTAGTGAATGAGGAAATTTGGCCAGGACACGGGAAATTCCCCTACTCTTTTCGATAAGTGCCATGGGATCTTTAACATCCACCTGAACTACCACCAATCCAGGCAGATGGGACCTCGGTTTAACGTCTCATCCGAAAGACGGCACCTCAGAAATGCAGCACCCCTCTCATGCTGCACTACAGTGTCAGTATTGGGATATTAACCCAAGTGCCAGATGTGGGAACTGAACCCATAGCCCTCTGATCTCCCGGCCTCAGAGGTGAGTATGCTACCTACTGAGCCACTGACAAAACATAGGTGGTGTAAGAGGAGGATCCCTCTGAGGAGCAATAGGAAACCTCAAGCTGAGCCACTGTGTTGCCCTCTGTGAGGGCATGAAAAGTCAACACCGTGGCCAACTGGACCTTTATAGAGGAACACCCTAGGCCTGAGTCCTTAAGGGACAAGTGGTAGTCCAGCACTTGATTAACTGGACACATAAAGGGATCCAGCGCAAGTTCAGTACACAAAACTGTAAAACATTTCCATTTTTGTGAGTAAGTGTGCTGCGTAGATGGCTTTCTAACCACCAGGAGAACAGCAGCAACCCTGGGAAACCCTGAGGCGGAAGAGCTCTATATCTTCAGAAACCAGGCGTGGAGGTGCAGGGACTATAGATCCAGGTGCATTAGAGCACCCTGCTCCTATGTCAGAAGCTCCACCTGCAGAGGGAGTGGGGCAGGGGGTTCCACTGAGAACTGCTGAAGCAGAAGGAGCCAAATTTGTCTGCGCCATTAAGAGGCCACCAGAATTAGGGTGACTGATTGGGCCTGCAACTTGAACAGGACCATCTGTAGGAGAGGGAATGGGGAAAAGCATACAGGAATTTCCCTTTTCAGGAGGGGGCAATGCATCTCAACAGAAAACTCCAGGCCCTAGAGTGAATGAGCAGAAATGTAGCAGTTTTGTGATATATGGAGACACAAACAGGTCTATGTCCAGATGACCCCATTTTTTAAAGGGGCCATCAACAATGCTGCAAATGCTCTGTAGGCCCAGTTCTGTCAGGCAGTACTGTCACACTCTTGATGCAATGTATATGTTAAGAAAGGGATTGAGAGCATGACCGCAATCTCAACCATCGATGCAAAGAGCAACATTGTGTTGTAGCCTCCTGAGCAGGAAGCTACATCAGGGTTAGGATGACTGGTGGGTGCTAGACATGCGGGTTGCTGACTGAAAGGTCAGTTGGATCTGACCCATCCTGCTTAAGAATGGATGCAGTCAGATGACATGCTGGACTGCCTGACTGGGAGTTCCATAAGAATGCTGAAGGCCTGTATGGGCAGGTCGACCTCCCTCTAGGCTAAGTGACCATACAGACCCTCTGGCAGGGGAGACAAAAATGGTCCCTTGACCAACAATATTCCAAGACTGGTGTCAACTATTTTACTTCTGTTGTCACTGCAAGATGGAACTCACCTTTGAAGGAGTGGAGACACAGAAGGAAGTTCTTAAATCCTTCACCTTCACAAGGAGTTGGGTGTTCCAGTGCATACTTCTCCTTCACTGACAGAAGGTCCAGGACCATTGCATCTTTGCAAGTCTCTTCTGCCTCCTGAGCCTGCAACTATGTTGGTGATCCTGCTGCTGCAGGTGGCATGAGCATTTCAGCTGGATTGCCCTGGAGCACCTGTAATTGTTTGCCGTGCCTGCAGGTGCATGGCCTCACAAGGTGTAAAACTCCACATTGTAGGCAGCATGAAGCAGTACACATAGGCATCAAGTTTATCAGTCATGGATGTGGAGCTCGCCACTGAAGAGACTGATTTATACCAGTTGATCACCCATACCTGAACATGGGCAATGCTAGAGACACCAAAGCCAAGTAGGCTATACCCTGTACACTGCACACAAAAGAGTGCCACATCACAGTTCTGTTTCCCAGCCCCACTGGGCCAGTGCTGCTGTCAAATCTGTACCTCAGAAGGACCACTGTTAGGAAGTTTTCACTTCCACACAAAATGCAGATGGCAGCAGCAGGAGAGGGATTTCTTTTAAGCCATCAGGCCAAAACCTATTTCTGACACCAGAAAGTGGGTGGAAGACATACTAGGGTTACTCCTACAATTAAAATAATGTAGCCCAGACAAATTGGGGCTAACATGGAGTCACTGATGACTTGAGTCTTGATGGTGGTGAGGACGTCATTCTGCCCCCATGTCTGCTAAAGGGAACTACAGCCAGTTGCCTTGGTGGCACAGCTGGTAGCACAACCAGAATGGTATTCTGGGTGGCCTTGGTTCAAGTCCCAGCTGAGGCATTTGTTTCTCTCTCCTGTTTGTATGTGTTCCATAAATATGTACACTGCACTCTTTCTTGCGACTGAAAATGAAATTATCTGTGCAGCACCAGATTGTGCAATGGAGAAAGAGTAATGTGCTCTGGGACAGCCCAATGCCCAATTGCCTTGGTGGCACAGCTGGTAGCACAACTAGAATGGTATTCCAGGTGGCCTGGGTTTAAGTCCTGGCTGAGGCATTTATTTTTTCTACCTCCTGTTTGTATGTGTCCCATAAATATGCATACCACACTCTTGTGATTGAAAATGTAATTATCTGTGCAGCACCAGGTTGTGCACTGGAGAAAGAGTAATGTGCCCTGGGATGGCCCAGTTTCTAGTTGCCTTGATGGCGCAGCTGGTAGCACAACCAGAACTGTATTCTAGATGGCCTGGGTTCAAGTCCCAGCTGCAGCACATACTTCTTTCTCCCTCCTGTTTGTATGTGTTCCCTAAATAGGCAGATCGCAACTTGTGACTGAAAATTGTTTCTTTGTGCCTACAGATGCACGGTATTGCATCTGTGGAGCACCACCATGGTACATTGGGAGCCTGTGGGCATCATGCTGTTATGTCCTTTGATCTGCATGTTGCCAGTACAGAGTCAGTGGGTGGCATCAGGAAATCCCACTGACCAGCAGACCAATAAGGGGCAGGACAGCCTCGAAGTTTGCCCTATATAGATGGAGCCAAAGCTAGCAAGGCAGGTGAAGGTAGTAAAGCTCAACTGTGGAATGCTGGGAAAGAAAGGGAAAAAAGAGTGACTGCTTGTGAGGAAATGGTCTGCTGATTACAGCTGCAGCACAAGTAGATTCATAGACTTGTCTCAGGAGTGGACTGAAACACAGGGCTGGTCAGCCTTGTTGACCAGTCAACACCTGAGAAAGCAGCTCCTGCATAGGCATCTGGCAGTATCTAAAAGCCAAAGCAAGCAGATACCAGACAGTGAGAGTGAACAGAGCAAAAGTGAGAGATGACATCTGCACAGAGTCCATTTCAGTCATAACTGAGACTGGGCACAACCAGTATGCAGCCATGCATCTGGGCCCAACTGTAATTATTCTAAGTGAAAAGTACCCACATGAGATTAAGAGGTGTAAATCCCACCCCCAGGGGAAAGAGGATAGTCCAAGATAGATGACTGCAGATTGGCTAGCTTCTGCAGTCACCATGCCAACACTGCAGATTCCAGTTCCAGAACAGCAGAAGAAGCAAAGCATCTACTGATCTGATGCCTCCTTGGGAGGACATGGCTTTAAACTATGAGTTAAAGAAACTGGGCCCACTCTCCAGTACAAATACTGTGGCTTAGTTAGCTCATGAGAACAGTGGAGCCTGCCAGAACCAGATGCCTGATCCTGCAGAATTCTGTTGGAAACAGTGCAATTCAATGGCAGTTGTCATTGCAAGAAACTGTGATGCTGCATTTGATACTGGGGATACCACTGTAGATTTGAAAAGGCTGGGAGGTACTGTATTTAAATGCTACCCAGGAGAATACCTACACTTTTGCCCTAAGAGCATCTGGACTGTCAGTTATAGTTTGCTTCCAATTTGGACTGCACCTTTGAGTGACTGGGTACTCCACTGCTTGAAAAAGGAAACCTGCTGCTATGGTAGGCATGGTGCACCACAGTAAGCTGCAAACTTGAACAAAGGAAAGACGGGGCAGCATGCAACAGAGGCGCAAATACAGAATCAGTGTTCAAATATAGGAAAAGTAACTTTCATTCAGCAATGGTTCACAGGCTGTTACAAAAATTCCGCATTTCACTCCCACACAATGGAGCTTTCTTAAAATCCCCTACATTTAACACAGTACTGCCTAGGCTTTTTCAAACCTGCAGTGGTCCCTAGAATCAGATGTAGTGTCACAGTTTCCTGCATGACAATTGCCATTGCTGAATAGAAGGCACCTTATTTATGTTTGAACACTGTATCTTTATTTGTGCCTGTGCTGCATGCTACCAGTCTTTCTTTTGTTCACACCACTGCCTTATCTCTTAGACAGTACCATAATTTGTTCACCACTGTGTGTACAGTAACAACTTTTCAGGTGATCTCCCAGGGATTGGGTGCGTGGTACATCAGTGCACTGGCTAGGTGTATTTTGTTGAGTTGAGTAGGTGGGAGGTATTGTTATCTTGTGAAGTTGCAGTTCCATGTTTATTTAACTGCCTTAAACCATACTATTTTCCTTCCCGGATCCCTGTTCCTGTTTCCCCTTAATAAAGCAGTTTTGGTTTGTTTATTGTACTTCCGTGTACCACCTGCTAGTCACTGTTCTTTTATGTTGTAGAGTGGGGACATGCGTATTGTTTTGGGGGTGGGGGCCCTGTGCTTAGCTGTACCAAAAGGAGTTACCTTGAGTGGAGGCACCATGTTCTGGGAAATAAAAACAACCCAAAGACTAACTCAAGCCCAGGGTCTGCTATCCTAAAACCAAAAGGTAAAAGCTACAGAGTACATCAAATGGCAGCACCACATACAGTTCGTTTGTTGATGGTACAGTGAGTTTGTCACATCAGTTCAGGGGCAATGTGAGGAAATATTTCACAAAGAGGGTAGTGGATGCATGGAACAGCCTTCCTGAGGAGGTTGGGGGGTCTAAAACTGTGGGAGAATTCAAGAATGCATGGGACAGACATAAGGCAATTCTTGTGGGAGGTGGGAGAAATAGGCTGTTGGCTAACTTCGATCTGCGGCCTATCCTGTGAGTAGGAAATGGGCAGACTAGATGGGCCAAGCGGTCCTCATCTGCATCAAAGTCTATGTTTCTATGAAAACACTGAAAAATAGAACACTTGGACACATTTCAGCTTATATTTGATAGATCAAATACATTTTTCTGTCTTTTGTTTTTCATCACTTGGAAGCAAAAGCTTTGTCCGCAGTTCATCTGGGTCTGCAGATTAATTGTTTGCCCAGGTCATAATTCTCTGTTGGTGACATCATAGTTTGTTGTTGTGGAAAAAATTATCACATCACAGAGGACCTCGAATTCAGCAGAGAATTAACAGCAGACGTAGGTCAACTGTAGGGGTTAGGGTCCTGTTTCTATATAAATGAGCCCATTAGTGAAGAATAAAAGGAACAGAAATACAAAAAAATATCCGAAATATAAGCTCAAATGTGTCAAATACGTTTTTCAAAGTTTACCAGAAAATAAGAGATTTAATTTTAAGAAGGTGCCTAAGGAGTTGTCGCCCAAGGTCAGGCTGCTTATGAATATAACATCTTTAACAGATTATGACCATATTGCACAGAACAACTTAAAACTAACAGCTAACATTTAGGCAAGATCTGCTGCCTTACAAGAATGGTTGTGGCAGAGCAGTCATATGTGGAAAAGGAGCTATAGCACTCGTTCATCCCTTTCCAGTGCTATTCTGCTCCCCGCGTTAAACCTGCTCTGCAAAATTTAATTGCTGGAGGAAGGACACAAAAACTAACTAAAAAAATGATTAATTTGAACATAAGAAAAATAAATCAATAAAATCTAACCAAGGAATGTTTTTAGAATTAATGCAGCATATCTATGACGAAGATCAGAGCAAACCTGGCATTTAAGTATAATTTTCTTATGCTATAATCAATACCAAATAGGGAAAGTGGAAATTGTTGAACCAGGAAAGGCACACTAAGCTGCAACTTGCTTCTGGGTGTGACCAGGGAACACAAGGAAGTTAAGTGACTTGTTCAGGGTCATATTGTATGCAAGTGGGGGCTGATGGGATTCAAACCAGATCTCCAGGTTTGCAGCTCAGTGCTCTTAACCATTAACTTGTACTGCCTCCTATATACCCAACCAATCATCTAAATGTATTTAATCAAGATGTCACATATTACAAAATGACTTCATTATGTACAGATCAATGAAGTGAAGTAGAACAGAATGAAACAAGCCTAACGTTAATGAATTAATATTTCAGTCAGAACACAGACTAATACTGCATTATTTAACCTCCAAAGAAAAACTGAAGCAAATACTCTATGCTGTTTATGGCAACATAATATGCCATATAAAAACTGCAAGAGTGCTGTTACAGTGAAAAACTCCAGGCTGTAAAGCATGACAAGTTAGTCTTGTCACATTATAACCTGGAAACCACCAACTGTCAAAAAGAAAGCCTGAAAAAATAATAAAATACAGTTTAGGTTGCTGTAGTAGAAACCCCACAGCAACAGAATCCAGCATTACACAGATCACCCAGTCAGTGTCAATAATTTCAGTGGCCATATACAATAACTGGTTAGATATGTTTCTAACCTGCTTGCAAAAGCTGTAGGTTGTCATGATATACAGTTTTGACATCACAAATCCTGTTATACACAGTGATGATGTAATTCCCACGACAATCTACAGCTTCTGAAAACTGGTTAGAAATACATCTGACTGGCTGGCCCATCAGCCCTGCAATATCACTACTGTTCCAGATACCAGTGATCCAGGCTTGAAGAGGACCCAGGATGCTGAAGTCTGGCCAGAAATTGGGGGTGGGGAGGGTGCGGTACTGAGTGTTCCTGTAGATGCTTTTCACTTCCAGGAAGGGCTGTGCTCCTGCTACTACACTGGCTCCTGGTGACCACAGATGGCAGTGTAATAGGTAAGCAATTCTGGGAGGGAGGAGGGATGTTGACCGACTCTGGTGCATGGTCCTGCACAACATGCAAAGTGCCTTAGAGCCCCAAGTCTGCATTCTGCAGTGATGAACAAGAAAGCAGGGGGGAAGAAAACCTGGAAAGAGCAGGAAAACTCTGCCCCCTCAGGCCCTGATCTCCCATCTGACTGTCGCTGCTCTGCGCTCCCATCTTTGATGGGCAACAAGGGGGAAGTTATATTCCCCAGCATGTGGAGCAGAGGTAAGTGCCATATGTGGGCAGGGCTGGGAGTGACTGTGGATAGACTGGAACAGTACCAGTGTCATAAAAAAAAGAAAAAATGCATTTACTCCATTTTCTTATAAATATATATAAAAATAATATGTGGGAGCCGTGTAGGATTTGTCTTTATATATACACACACCCTTGGTTTATAATGATGACCTTTAAACAATGCCAACTTCACTCTTGTGGTCATGAAGTTATCACAGACCTTGAATATATCTAATAGGCGAAAGCCAGACACTTCATGGAGAAGCAAAACAAACTCTAGGGGGATAGCAACACGTTCTGGGGATCCTTAAAGGAACCCCTTGGGTGTACTGACAAGGTGCTCCACAGCTGATCTCCAAGGTGATTCCACACTTCTGACCCTAAAGAAATTGTAGACATTCTTAATACTACCTTCAGACCTTAGCTCCTACCTCAACATTATTGACTCTACCACTCAGAACACTTCCATTGGTACCCCACGCAAGACACCATAAACACCGCACCAACCAAAACCACACGCAACACCACCCCAAGCTTTACTTTTAAAGCAGTAACAGTGTCAGAAACTGCAAATTATGTTAAACAGGTACTAAATAAAACCAGGGTAGAGAGCAATACAATAGAAATGAAGCTCCTTGCCTCAGCACTAGACATCCTGAAACACCCTATTTCCAAACTGTACAACCTCTCCTCCGATACAAAATTCCCCAACCCCTGAAATCCACAAATGTCACCCAGTACACAAAGGATGTGACAAAGTGTGCATCACTAACTATAGGCCAATTTCTATACTCTCCCTCTTATCCAAGGCCCTGGAACGAGTAGCTGCAGACCAGATGGAGGCCTACCTCAATAGCTACAACCTTGTGTGTCCTCAGCAGCACGGTTTTAGATGTCAGAATAACACCATCTCAACTCTGTTAGAGTTCACAAACTCGCTACGAGTCCCTTGACAACAGCAAAATAGTTGGGTCAATTTTCATTGACCTGACCAAGGCATTCGATCTCGTGAACCACACACTACTTATGGATAAACTTATGGGGGTTGGCATAGCTGGGAAGCAGTGGGGTGGTTTGAGAACTACCTAGCTGACTGCACCCAAAAGTGAAAATCAATGGAGTCTTCTCTGACTAGAAGGATGTGTCAGTAGGTGTCCCCAGGGTTCAGTTCTGGACCCACTACTGTTCAGCCTGTTTATAAATGACCTGCCTAGCACCTGCAATGGTGCCTGCATCCTGCTATATGCAGATAATGCATTAGTCTATGCCAACAGCATTAATTAGCTAACTGCCAACCGCACCCTACAGCACAACCTCCACTCCCTTGAGCACTGGTTCCTATGGAACAAGCTGCTTGTAAACCATAAAAAAACTAAAACTATGATATTCGTAAGCCATCAGAGGATGAACAAACTCCTCCCCCCCAATCATTAACGAGAATGTTGAGGTACTAGAACAAGTGACCTCCTTCAAATACCTTGGCATTCACCTTGACAGCCCACTAACATACACCCAGCATATAGACCATGTTGGTGCAGTAAACAAAAAACTGGGATTCTGCACAGACACAAGCACTATAGGACACCTGAGACTTGGAAACTTGCAGTAGCCTCTTCTGTGCTCTCCTCAGTGGATTATGGTCTGGTTATCTATGGAGCGGCTACTGACACCAGCCTGAACAGAATTAGGACCCTGTTAAATAAGGCCTGCCATCTCGTTCTTGATGTGGATAGGCTCACACAACTCTTGCAGTCTTTATCAGAGTTCAAACTGGCTTACACTTGACCTATGATTACAATTCCAAACCTGTCTACTCAGGAGTAAGGGGTTCATTTGTCCGTCCATATATTTGCTGTATTTTGGGGACAGGGACAGAATAAATTTGGCAAGTGTGCCATAATAAATCGAATTTGTTGCACCCTGTTCCTGCGTGCCATACAATTTTTGTTCTTATACTTGGGAGGAAGGCACTGTTAGGGCTCACCCCCTTCCTCCAATCTCTACTACATACCCCTGCAAACCATCACTCTAATAGGAGTGCTACAAGAAATGTGCTGTACATTCCATGATGCAGGATCAGTCAACCCATGAGGGCTTTCCCGTATAGGGCACCAACCTGGCTGAATGAACTCCCCACCACTATGTTGGAGCTTCCAAAACTGAGTCTATTTAAATCATCTCTGAGAAAACACCTCACTTTACAACATGTATGTCAGTGCTACCACTAGACAGTCACACTAATAATGCCCTCCAGTAGTCCTACCTGACAGACCTGGATTACTTGCTGACAAAGTTGCTTCCACGCAACTACTTTAACATCGACACAGGCGTAAACAACTGCTGAACTCGTATTTTTGAGTATAGGAACTAGATCTTATTTTATCCTCAGTTTATTGTAATTGCTGAAAATGACTCTTGGATCTTGCATGATCCTTTTTTCTTATGTTTCTTCTCTGTAATGCATATATACTTCTATATCTATTGACGTGGAACCTTTGTAAACGAGCTGTGCTAAAAGATGTTACTCCAAATATGCCTATAAATAAATAAAATACCTAGTTACACACAGATTCATGACACCCATATATTATTGTATATGTAGTATTACTAAATAAAATTCTATGCTGGTGCTGCCTGTTTCATGTAACTAATGTATAGCAATATATCGGTTAGAGGTCAGGAGGCACTCTGGGTCTATCAGGTCCACCTTTCCTCCTTTATAAGCACGAAATCAATTACTATGCAATGCAAACATGTACTCATTCAAAGGATTCCACCCTTTTACTGCCTGTGATTCCCAGCACTGGTCATACCATGTATGACAAAACTGCATGGCTAAAAATGCCATAGCGAAACAGTGCCGCTAAAAATGGAGTTAGGCAAAACACCAACCTGTTCTACGCACTGCACCCATTGAAAACAATGGGTCTTCATGTTTTAGGGCTCTGCTCCTACACACCCATGTGAGACTTTAGTCACCCCGGAACTTAAATAACAACCCGGAGGGCAGGACTTAGGGATGGGAGAGAAACTTAGCGGGTAAGTTTGATTTAAAAACAAACAAAAACATGCAACAAAAGTTGCATGAGGGAGACTTGGGGGAGAGAGACTGAACCACGGTCCCAGGTCTCCCAGCTGTCCCATGTGCTGGTGCCCTAGCATCTCCACCACAGAAGTGGCTAGACCAGGCACCCAGCACCACGGCAACTCTCTCCTTACATTACTGTGCAGCAACAGGTGTAGCGATAAATCCCTATTGCTATTCTACCTGTCACTGTGATTTCAAGCACTGCATGTACAGCATGGTTAATACAGTGTTGTCTTACATGCATGGTATTGACCAGATACCATGACTCCCTTGGTAAGTAGAAATTTGTCCATGCTCTGAGGATATCTGTTTTCTGGGGGCTTTATTCTTCCATACCCACATTTCTCCAAAAATGCAATTTGCCACGGTTTCCATGGTCACTAAACTGTTAATCCTCATGCACTGTAAAGATAAGTGGGAACTGTCCTTTGGTGAATGGTGGGCTGAATTCCTCACTGCCCTAAATGCAGAGCGGTGTTTGGCTAGGACCACCCATTCCTGGTAAAAATTTCAGAAATGTTGGGGCCCCTTTTTTTCTCCATCCTCAAGGGTAACGTTGGTTATTGACTTAACTTCTCTTCTTCACCCCCCCCCCTCCATTTCTTCCTTTTCTCATCTTTTTAGCCAGAATTAAAAGAACTGTTATCAGATCCTTGGGTGGCTGGCTCCACAATTTAGTTTAGCAGACAGACTGTGCTTGCTGTTGGGATTGGGAGGGAAATTATTGGGGTTGGGGGAGGGGGGTTGGTTTTCTTTTCTTTTACACTGAAGACCATGTTTGTTATGCAGCCAATGTTGATTGTCTGGCTTGTGTGTTCTGTTTCTTGTTCAATATTGTAAAATTTAAATTGAAAATAAACTTAATTGCAAAAAAGAAAATTGTCCATGCTCATCTTGAAGACCCATATTGTCTTCTTAACCCTAATCTCAACTGGTAGGCTGTTCCACAGATTCATCACCACCAAACAACACAGCCCCAGGGTATGGCAAGGCAAAGCAATTTTATTTGTAGGGTGCCCAATCCCAGAGGCTCTGGGCATCTAACAGAGATTAAAACAAGAACACAAAAATAAAACAATCATGAATAAATATGACAATAACAGTTCATAACATACTAAATAAAGCAGTTAAAATAATAAAAGGCTTTCGGACTGTCGCATAAGGGGACTAGAACAGGATGGGATCAGCAATCTGCAAAAGCCAGGACAAAGAGGTGAGCCTTCAGCTTCCACTGAACACCTCAATTGAGGAGGCCTCCCAGACTAGAGGTTGTAATGAGTTCCAAAGGTTCAGCCAGAGAAGCTGAATGCACAATCTCCTGAAGTTCTGAGCCAAACACTGGGAATGTCTGAGAGGCCCCATGACAAGAAGCAGAAGGAGTGAGCAGAGGACACCAATGTCAGGATCTCAGACAGGTAACCAGGACCCAGTCCATATAGAGCATTATAGATGAGAAGACACACCTTGAAAAGGACCCTCCACCTGACTGGCAGCCAGTGCAGAGCCCGCAGAACCGGGGTCACATGACTGGACCTCAAGAGGCCTGTCAGTAGTCTGGCCACCCATGAGTTTGAGTGCATTTCCAGGTCTGGGGTGTATGTTTACAATAAATAGAGAATAGTGCATGGGCAACCATGCGCAACTAGCCTATTATACCACAGAGGGGTTCTGATTACCTCAGACCTCGAGAGCAAAGCTTGAGAGGTCAGAGGTAATTATAACCCCGAGGTGGTAGAATAGGCTGGTTGAGTATGAGGTTGCCCATGCGCTATTTTTTTTTTTTATAGAGTATGATCCCCATTTTCAATTATGGTTTTAATTTTTAAAATACAAAAAAAAGTTTGTTGCTCCATCCTGCTCTTCAAGTTAGAGCATGCTTGTTAGGTGGTGTGCATGGTTGCTAGGGAACAGACATGTCCTTGTTGAATGAGCAGCCTTCTATTGGCTGTCATTCTGGAGTGGGTGGGATTTTCAAGAAAAATAAAATGGCGGTCATAGTTCTCACTAAGTGAGAGGGAGTTGGTTTGGGGATCACGTGCTTTTTTTTTTTTTTTTTTTAAACTAAAAAATCTGGTTGATCCTGTGTCTTTTGAGGCTGTGATGTGATCGCTTCTACTGCTGCCGCCGGGAGTGTGGAGCCTGCCATTTCCACCAAGTAAAGGTAGGAGACTGAGTGCATGGAACCTCTAGAGGTTTTCAAAATGTTTTTCTGCTGCAGTAGGGTATCGTCATGTTCCGTGACCTTTTGAACTGCAGCAGAACAACATTTTGAGAACCTCCGGTTTCCATGCACAACAATGGTCCACTATACACTGTAATAAGAAATGCACTGCACATGGACTAAACTGCAAATGAAGCCTTTTAATACAAAAGTTTAAATCATATCTGTTGTGATAAAGAAAAAAGCAATAAAGATGTGTAAATGAAAGCATCCAGAAGCACCATGCTGAAGTCCAGTACTTTGATGTGTACTAACTCTTCTCAGTGGGCGGGCATGCCATATTTATGCACCTTTTCTTTGTCCTATTGAACAGCAAACAAAGCCATACTTTCATTAAAGTGCCCTTTAAGAGAATGCTTTTATGTCATGCCTGCTTTATATAGAAGGAAAAAAATACCATACAATAACATCAAATAATTAAACAGGCACAATTTAGAGAAATGCAAACAGAACTGGAGCCTTAATCATTAAGGCTATAAAATGCTAATGTGGAAATAAAAGCTTCACAATTCAAAAGAAAAAAAAAGTTTTATAATAGGTGCAAATGATAGTTACACCCTGATACCCTCCACATTCTCTAGTACTTTAATTATTAACATTATTTTTGTCCAAGGGGTTCTAAGTAAAGGAAGAGACAGTGAAAGCAAAGTGACTTAAGACTGCACCTTCAGGGCTATTTATATTCTACATGTCATTAACATTGATTATTGCATTCTGAAGATTTACAAGAAGGAAACAGGATGGGAATTTAAACCAAGTGCTATATAATAGAAACAGCACGAAGTTAAGCTATAGTAGGTCAAGTACCACCATTGTAGAGTGTCAGTAAATGACAAAGGAGATGGAGACTTGGTGTCTAAAACTAAAGGTGCATAACAGAAAAATTAATTGGTGTACATGAAAATGCAATGAGATACCACAGTGTAAGTGCTACAGTGGTAGAAAAAAAGGGAAAGCATATTTTAATACTGCTGTTTACGAGCTGGAAAAAGACAGTAATGTCTATACAAGTCCATCTTTAAATTCAATTTATGAACTTGTGCTTGCCCCCTTGCAACCCAATGTCCATTTATTTTTTAAACATATCTGCATTTGTACTATTGACAGTCTCATATGGTATATTATTCCAAACATTCACCACACATTGTGTATAGTACATTTTCCTTATGTTTATTTTAAGGTAGGATGGTTTCAGATATTTGTTGTGGTTTCTTAAATCATATTTATTCTGTCCACCTATCAGATTTAGTGTGTCCCTCAATCCATAGTAATTATACATATTATATAATAATAAAAAGACCCCCATGCTCTTCTTTGTTCCAATGTGTGCAAACCAAAGTGTTCGAACTTCTCCTCATATGCAATGTGCTCTAGCCCCCTTATTTTGTTGCCCTATGCTGGATCCATCAGTCTTGATATTATCACCAGCAGTTAACCCTCCCTAAAACTGTAAATCATATCTGTTACAGCATACATGTGATATCTCCTTCTTTAAGCAGGAGACTCCTGTTTCTATTTTTGTTTTGTTTTGACTGAACTCTCTCTCTCTCTCGGTCTGCTGGGAAAAAAAATCTCTTGCTTAAGTAAGATTCTGTCCAAAATATCCATTCATGTTTTTTTTTTTGGCAGATAGACACAGAAAAAGTAAATTAGTGATGAACAATGTAAGTGATAACTTTGTACAACTAGTTGTTGATTCTTTTTAGTTCTTATCCTTGACAAAATGAAATATATGAAGTGTTTTTAAATGCTTTTCTTCTTATTTTTTGCCATTTAAGGACACAGTAATGACGTTATGGTATCTCCTTACTAATTTGACCCAAATCTCTCTCTTAAGCAAGTTGGACATATCACATGTACATTACAGGTCTCACATAGGACCTGTATAGTAGGAGTAGTACTTTTTCTGACCTATGCGTGAAGTACCTTTTTTTATAGTGTTCAGGAGATGATTTGTTTTAGCATAAATTTTGTTTACATATTGTTTTGGTTCTAGAGTATTGGTTATGTATAAGTCCATGTCCTTTTTGCATGTGGTTGTTTTAAAAGCAGTTCCTTCCATGTACTATAATACTGTTTTTCGCATGTTATTTTCTTCCTAAATGCATAACCACACACTTGGAACTATTAATTTAATTTCCATTTATTGGCCCATTCCATGATGTTGTCAAGTTCCTATCCAGTTCTATTTGCCTCATCACTGGTATTTGCAGTACCTCCTAGTTTCATATCATCAGCAAATTTGTTACATGTGCTTCTCATACCCTCGCCCAAGTTGCCTATGAAAAACTCCAATAAGACAGTTCCCAGTACTGAACAATGGGGGACACAACTCATCACTCTACCCTCCTTTGACAAGTTCTACTTTATTTTAACTCTTTGGGTTCTTTTTTTGACCAGTTACATATCCACGCAAATACTTTTTTTATTAAACCCCAAGGATAAAAGTTTTTCAAGTAACTTGATGTGGAACACTATGTCAAATGCCTTGCTTAAGTCTAGATAAACTATATCCACAGAATTACCAGTATCCATGTTCTTACTGATGTTCTCACAAAGGGTGAGGAGGCTGGTAATTCAAGACCTTCCTGGTTTAAAATAATGCTGCAATTTGTCATTGATATTTTGCCTTGCACATTACCTTTCTATTATTCCTTTAACAGATGTTTCCATTAAATTCCTCAATATTGACATGAGGCTAATCGGTTTATAATACCAGGTGTTTCACTATTTCCCTTTATACAAATTGGGACAACTTCAGCTATCTTCCAAGCATCTGGTACCTGTCCAGTATTAATTATCTAGTGAACAAGTACTGCAGTGCAGGTGTTAGTTCCTCGGCTAATTCCTTTACAAGTCTCGATTTGCAACATCTAGTTCAGTCTTCTTTAGGTTACTTAATATTTCCTCCCCTGATATGGTAAAAAGCTAATCATTCTCTCCTGGTTCAAATTTGAAATTTTCATTCTTCAGTTGATATACATAGCAAAAATATGTATTAAGTTCTTCTGCAATTATCATATGATAAATTATTTTTTGGTTTTTTATCTTTATGGGACCTATGCTGTTATTTTTCTTTTTTGGAGTTGATCTAGCCATAGAATGCCTTAATACCTTGTTTATTTTCTGACAGTTTTATTTCATACCTATACTTGGCTCTTCAATTTCTTTATTTAATGATCTTGTTATTATCTGCGTGTCTCTTGTTCCCAGGACACAGATTTAGTTTATTGTTACTACATAACCTTTTCTTTTTAATCATTTGATCTACTCTGTTTGAGTACTATGGTGGCATTTACTCTGTTTATTGAATGCTCTTTTAAATGGAACAAACAAATCTCTTTGTTCCATTACTTTCCTATAAATTTTGCCAGCATTTGCTGAGATCATGTCCCATAAAATAATTTTCCCATTTCCAATTATGTATGTTTTCTTTGATACACTTATAGTTTGTCTTATTATAGTTGTAGGCATGTTTACACTGCTACCTTTGGCACTTTCCAACCTATGCATACAGGTTGACACGCTGCAAGATTAGCAGTCGAACCCTTACCAGACTGTGTTAGGAGTGCTTTGGAGCCTGATTTTGTTCTGGTGTAGGGGTAAGTACATTTATTGGAGTGAGCGTAATATGTGGTGGTATAAATGTGCTGCGAACGCTCACTCCAATAAAAAGCGGCCGCTCCTAGACTCCTCCACTGCTTCTAACCTGACCCCACAAGCCCTCTCCAACACAAATTGCATCGACACAAGGGTGGGCCATGTGAACCATGAATTGACCTTGCTGATGAGATTGCAGCAGGAGCAGAGCAGTGCAGATATAGCACTGCAGCCATGTAAACACAGCTGTAGAGTATTGTCTTTCCCTTGTTGTGTGATATTACATCTTCTAAATATAGCTGCATCCTTGGATGGTCACTATTATGCAGTGGTTCTTTACATCATACCTACTATTACTGTTTGAGTTAGTAGCTGCCAGATCCAACATATTTATTCCCTCGTCTGTGTTTTAATAATTTGTCATAAGCCATATTCCATAACTCTATCCAACGCCTTCTCTCCTATGGCTTCCATATTGCCCCAGCCTATATCATGTCAATTGAAATCCCCCAAAATTAGTATCTGTCCCCTAGCAGTAAGCATATTTATTTTTTGAATGTATCCCATAAAGTGTTTACTATTAATGTTAGGTTGTATGTAACAATTTCCTATGGTTAGTTTGCCCTCTTTGAGATTTTCTATTGTTACCCATAAGGATTTGATGTTACCGTTGTTAGATGTTACACTATGTTTGTGATGATTAATGTGTTATTAATATATGTAGCTACACCACCTCATGAATCAAGTTTTAAACAACTCCAAAAATTAAAGACGTATTGCAAAGCAAGACTATATATCATAAATAGCATTCTAAGTGAAAAGCCAACTACCTCTGGTAGTAGTAAGTTATTGACAAAACACTCCAGACTTGTGTTTGTGGGTGCAAAATTAGTTTACTAATTGACTATTGCCAACATTGATGAAAGTGGTATAAAAGTGTTTGGTGCCCCATAGGCTACAGGCCTCCACAATACTGTATCCAAACATAAAAGACTGTGTACAAAGTGCTTATAAATACTGTATAAGACATTCTTTTCACTGGAATAACATTTTAGCTATATTCAGTATTTTGAAATCCAGTGAAAATTATATGCCAGTGAAAATATATACTGCAATTGACAAGTTAGTGTGTTCTTGCACTTCAGCTAAATTAAACTGCCAGAAAATGTCAGAGTGGACAAAACAGTGAAATTTAAGGGCAGTGAATTCATTCTCTTATACAGTATTCAGACAGGCTATGCCTCTACAAAGTATTGTCTTTTACCTAGCTACCAGCTCAAGCTGCCATGGTAAGAGCCAAATACTTTGTACAGGCATCTCTCAGAGGTAGTTGGTTTGTCCCTTAGAAGTGTGCTATTTATCATATACAGCATTACTAGAGTACATCTTTAATTTTGGAGTCAGATACTTTATGGGTCTAGCGAGCCTTATTGGATGCACCAAGCCATTTAAAGTGCCACCCTTAAGTTTTTGAGGAATTGATGAATCAAGTTTTACCCTGTAACATGTTTGTCCCAGTTATTCTCCAGGTCCCACCACATCTCAAACTGATACTATGTCTGTTTTCTTCCTCCTGTATTGGCAACTTTAGATTATTGAACTTACTGACGAAGAATCTACATTCATGAATATTTATTTATTTATTCAAGCGTTTAACCAGGAATATAATTTTTAGGTTGTTTATTCATTTTGTTTCCTTCTTGCCATTCCCACCACTTGCTCCAGTTCTGCCACTTCACCACCACTTGCTGGTTTAAGTGCCTTTTCAGACAATTAGTGAACTGTTTCTCAAGCATGTTGGCCCTATAAGAGTTTCAGTGTAGCCCATTCTTTGTGAGGTATGTTTTATTGTTTAGCAATAGGTCCCAGTTTTTGAATAATGTGTCATTTTCCCTGTAGGTCCAATCATACAGCAATTTACTAAGTCTGATAATTTTTCAAGCTTTTTTCTGGGATGCCTTTTGCACTGGCAAAATTCCTGAAAATACTGGAATATGTCACATGACATTTTTTCCACCAGTTTTGTAAATTCCTTTTTTATTTCATATTCATTTTTCCTGTTGATGTTATCAACACCCACATTTATGAGTACTTTTCTAATTACCCATTTTTCTCCCTTTAAGATTCTGTCAATGTTGTCTGTAATATCTTTTACCCCTGCACCTGGTAAGCATATCACTGTTCTCCTTAGTGTGTTCTTCTTGCACACCACTCTGCTAGTGTCTTTAACCAGTGTGGCCCCAGTTAAGTACATACTATCATCCAGACCACAGTTTCTGATTTCCATGTGGTCCCTTTCCAATGTAGATAATGCTTCAAAGTTATTTTTATATTGAACACCTATCCCTTCTATTGGTTTGTGTAATTCTGCCCTCTTACCTCTTTTTGCCCCCCTTCATGGCTGCACTATGGTCCATTCTTCCTCCTCCCCTTCACTTTCCTCCTCCCTACTTTCTTGTTTTCCTTCCATCATTACAACTATTTGTTGAGTTTGAGTCCACCATGTCCTTGCTTTCATTAGAACCCACTGGTTTAAAGTCCCTTATCACTATCAACAACAGTTTCAAGACTTGCTTCATTTATATTGTTTAATACCATTTTTAGTGAACATATTTCATCCTCTAAAGCCTTAATTTTAATGCACTGTGACTACGGTTCATTCTTCCTTACTGATTCTTGTGTCTCTGTGTAAGCGGAACGCGTTCAACATTTTCACATCAGACTTCTGTCCCTCCACCCAGGAGCTGCAGTTATCTATAATACCCGAGAGTGTTAACACTAAGTTAAAAGAAAAGCTCAACTCACACCAGCAGTCATGTGTAGCCCCCTGGCCTTGCCTGGCTGACATTGGTAGACACAGGCCTCTGTCCATGTCAGCCTCTGCTCCATGCTCACTGCCATTCACACAGAGCCCTAGTTAAGTATGGCTGCCTGACCTTTGAACCCAGAATCTAGCGTTGCTCGAGTTGTGCTATTAGTGCAATCAAACCAGCTAGCACAACAGAAAAAAAATTGTTAGAAACAGTCTACACATCCTGGCTGGAGCCACTATAAAATTGTAAAAGTATTTAAAAAAAATGCTGTTTTATAGGTACTAACTTTCAAACTGCCCTCCATTTCTGTAGTCTCAGTTACTACTGGACTACAATTTCCATGAGTCTGGAGAGAGACAGAGGAAATGTTTTACAGTCAGGGGTTTGCTTTGAGGATTTCCAGCTCACTCCTGCAGGGTGACTCTCACACACCTTGTGTCTGCCTGCACTCAGTATGGATGAACTGTAAGTGGTTCAGTGGACTACAGAAAGTAAGACCATTAGGGACATTTGATTTTTTGCATTGGGTTAGGAAATACATGTCACCCTCCAACTGATCCTCCTCCTTCCTGATGTTATGAAGCAAACATTATGGTCAAATTATGGGAACAGCAATGGACAGCAAGATGGCTCTGTAACATGCTAATCTATTCAAGACCACTTTGGAAGAGGATTTCCTGAAACAATGCAAAATCAAACCACTGACATACTTCAGATATACTGATAATATAATAATAACTTGGACAGAAGATACTCACACTCTTAAGAAATGTGATCAAGAACCGAATATCCTCCACTTATCCATTAAAGTTACCCTGGAATACTCTGACATCAGCATCAATGTCCTTGATACCACAGTTACCATCAAAGATGGAACCTTAAAGGCCTATATCTACAGGAAACCAACAGACAGAGACACCATAAAAACAGCAGTCACCCTAGGCGCACTAGGAAATCTGTAATGTACAGCTAAGCACTTCAGTACCACTGAATTAGTTCCAGTGAGGATGACAGAGATAAACACCTTGTCTTACTGAAAAAAATTTGCTGAATAGGGACACTCACCAGAGAATTGACAGCACTGTGGAACATGCCACACTTGTGCTAAGAGAACAACTACTACAATATAAAGACAAGGTCATCACCAACTAGACACCCTTGGTCATTACATACAGCCAGATCTGGAACCCCTACAAAAATTATTGAAGACCTATAGCCAACATTCAGTGAGAATGACACCTTTAAATGTACTTTCCAGGAACCAGCTTTACTGTCTTTCAAATGACCACCTAGTTTATCCAACCTGACTGTTAGAAGCAAACTTATACCTGACAAAAATGACATAAGACTAGGAGGCACTAAACCCTGCAATATTCCTAAATGCAAAATATGTGAGAACATTTACATATCAGACTTTATAAACAGCCCACCCCTCATAAAAAACAAAACAGCAGATCAAGATACAACAGAGTTATATATGTGGATCCCAGAATGTTATCTATTATATAGAGTGCAAGACATGTCCACATACAGGCAATGTGGGGGAAACCAGTCAACCCCTTGAAAAACAAACACATCATAAGGAAGAAAAAGACTGAAACACCAGTGGGACAGCATTTCTCTCAATCTTGTCCTCCATCTCAGACCTCTCTGTCCTGGTTCTCAAAGGACACATCAAAATACACAAGAAAAGCGAAGCTCTGAGCTCCATCTTATTCATCTTTTGGATACTTTAAAATAATAGACTGAATAAAGACCTCGGCACATCATGACCCATTACAGATTTTAACTGACAACTGCCTTTTTCTTGATTCAGGTGCATATACTGTACATTCTTTTTTTTTTTTGTCAACTGCTGCTTTCTACACACACACACCCACACACCAAGTCTAGATGCCATGGCCATTGTTGGAGATGTGGTGTTTGGATACTTAATGATGTCACAGTGTCCCTGCTGATTGGTGGAGGCAGAGGTTTTGAAAAGTGCTCAGAAAATGGCAGACCCACTAGGAGTGGCTGCTCATGCAGAACTGGTGTGGGTGGTTTCTATATATGTCATTTATTTTTGTACTGCTGTTTATTTAAAAAAAAGTTCCAATTTAAAAGGAGATGGCAGGAGTTGAGAGGAAATGTTGGAGTACAAGCGGAGGAGCTGCTCCATAGACTGTGGCATGGAGTACAGAAGGAAACTTGAAAATCCAAACATACAAAAATGTTAAATAGCTAGAAAGTGGGATGCTGTTGGTGGTTTGTTGATTTCTTCATGGTCTGCAGTGGGGGAGCTTGAAGGAGATGACAACTTTGTGTCATGAAGG